>JAQISU010000021.1:1497500-1645000 GCA_029339505.1 Unio delphinus | reverse complement strand
CGACTCCTGGCCTCTACAAAAGTTTTGTCCACAAAGAATGTCTTCTTCTTGAATGTGGGTCTTGAATACGATAGGGTTTACATGAAAGCATCACCTTCTTTTGTAACAGCCAAATATATACACTTATTCCTTATTGCCCTTTCCAAGCTCCAAAAAGGAGCCAATGTTTTCCAAAAGTTTTACTTCAATTATATATGTATATCCAAATGTGCATGATGTGACAAAAGATTTTGTTTTTACAAAAACTACAATTCCCTAAAGTTTCTTGTAATTTTGTATTGTTTCATATTATATATGTACAAATGTATAGTCCGCATGTCGCCCTTGCCGCAGTAAGGAAACTACTCTTCTGAAAGTATTTAATGAGATTCTTTCTGCTTTGCACAGTGGAAAGATTACAGTCCTCACCCACCTGGATTTGTCTGCAGCATTTTACTCAACAGACCACCGTCTCCAGCATGTTATTTTGGCATTCAGAATATAGCCTTACAGTGGTTCAAGTCCTACGTAGTCAACAGGACACAAATTGTATATGCAAATTGAATACATTCCAGCCCAGTTGATCTATATTGTGGTGTTCCACAGGGGTCTGTTCTTGGACCCATTCTATTCATTCTATACACTCAGCCGCTCTCAATTGTCATAGATCATCACCCAGTGTCTCACCAATTGTACTCCAATGACACCGAAATATACAAGTCTAGCCACCCAACTGAAGCTGATGCTACCATCCATGGAGTAGAGAGGTGCATTTCGGATGTGAAATCATGGATGACATATAAGAAGCTGCAGATGAATGGCGATAAAACTGAGGCCATTCTGATCACAACTCAAGGACTTTCCCATTCACTTCCATTAGCTCAGACAATAAATATCATCAACACCAGCATTAAATTCTCAGTCAGTACGAAACGTAGGTGTTACTCTAGACAGTACTCTCACATTGCACCAACATGTCATAAACATATGCAAGGCTGCACATCTTGAACTGAGACGCATCTGTTCTTTTCGTAAATATCTTTCAGTTGATGCCACTAAAACACTTGTATGTTCATTAGTACTTTCAAGGCTGGACTATTGTAACTCAATTCTTTCTGGTTCGTCACAATATTTACTCCAGAAACTTAACTTCAAAACAGAGCTACACGGATCATCTTTAGAGTACCTCGATCAGAGTACACCTCACCACTGCTCTGTACCCTACACTGGCTATAAATTCGAGACAGAATAAAACACAACATTTGTTCTCTGTGCTATGTTTCACTGACAGACTCCAGTCCAACATAACTATGCGGCCTTACCCACCTGTATACACCAGCACGATACTTACACTCTTCTTCTGACAATCGTATACTCATTGTTCCTACTATGAAAATGAAGTCATATGGACAAAGGTCTTTTGCATACCAGGGCCCGGCGATGTAGAACGAATTGCCCATTGAAATTCGACACAAAGACACAGGGGTCCCTTTTAAGAGTTCTCTTAAAACTCACCTTTATCGACTGCAGGGACAAACTTAGAGACCTAATAATGTTTTGTATCTTATATGTCTTCAGCATGTTTTTATATTTTCCAATTTCATTGTTTTTGTCATTTTTTTTCTGTTAATTAGTCCTATCATTATAGATACTGTAAAGCCCTTAGAGCGTCTAAAGATTAGGCGCTATATAAAGTGCTCATTATTATTATTATTATTATTATTATTATTATTATTATTATTATTATTATTATTATTATTAAGTGGCAGTTCTCATTTAACATTAAATATAACCTGAGCAGCATCTAGTCTCTGTTTATCTCTATAGGATCCGGGAAATAACCAAACTTACTTTACAATGATACATGAATTCTAATAAGCAATTCCTGAGCTACAAAGTTAAACGTGAATAACATATGACATGTTAGTTGTTAAGGATGAAACTAAAAAAAGTCTGTCTAAACAGTCCTAGCTAGCTTAACAAAGCAATTTCAGGATCAAGTAAATAATGTGCTTTTGTTGAATTTTAGCATGATATAAAAATAAGTTACTAACCTTCTATTATTGTCCTGGTGTTGATAAAAACAGCGTATTGTCTTTGTGTGTGTGTGTGTGTGTGTTTGTGTGTGTGATGGTAATGACAACACTATCTAAATGGGAAAGATCAAAGTGTAGTCTTTAAACATGGAATTGTGTGACCACGCTACGCTTACACAGCGACATATCAAATGAATCCAATGATGAATGATGAATGACCATTGAAACCGACCTTATGGAGATATGGGTGAGGCTACAGCTAATGTTTCTATCAGTATGACTGACTGGTGAATCCTAATAGTTTTACCATGCAAATTGAGACCTAACCACCTCCCCCAAAAAAGCACAGAACAACCCCAACAATAAACAAACATCAAACCAAACAAGTGATAATGATGCACTGGATTGCGAAGTGAAAACACAAGAAAAGGTATATTTTCAACTCCAACAAACGTTCTAAATAGATTAGAATGTTTTGATCTCATGAATATGAAAACGTTTCTTCTTGTCGTGAAAATACTTGAAAGACAAATTCGGCAGAAAATTCTCCTCCAAAGAAATAAAAGCATTAAAATGTAATTTCCAGGCAACATGTCTACTTTGAAATAAAATTATTTTGAAAATTCATGAGAAAAGCATGTCATGTCGGGTAGATTGTGGGGAAAACTATCAGCTATAATGCCTAAAATAGAATAAAGCCAAGAATAAAAATTTTCATTCTCTGTTCATGATAGGTGTAGTTTTGGTAACAAATGAAGTCTTAAAACTGCAAGCAATAATTGTTCACAATAGCGGGCATGATTCTGAAAACTGCCGGGACAAAAATATAAATTTTCTTCAAGAAAAGTGGTTGAGCGGTGGAATAGTGTTTTCGTTAAGTTATTGTTGCTCACTCGTGACATCACCCTGGCAGAAAAAAATATTGTTATAGGGTTTAATGTCATTTTTTCAGCAGAAGATATGCAAAACAAGACGGCCATCATTAACGGTGGAGAAAGACGCGGGGTAACCCCGGAAAGAACAACCGACCCACGAAAGGTTACCGGCAAGCTTTCTCGCATATCCACACTCGCCGAATCCCAAATAATGAAATACATAACATAGCACTCCATCATTATAATGATGTATATGTGTGCCCTAGTTCACCACCTTATAGTGAGACTGTCTTATATGATTACATTATTCCATCATTTTTTGTGTTGTCCATGGTGGCCTAGATGATACAGTCTTACAGTGAGAATTCCGTATAATGAAATACATGATACAGTATTCCACCATTATATTGATGTTCATTAGGGTCTAGAGTAAAATGTCTCGTAATGAGACTGACTTGTCACGAAATGTGTGTATGTGTGTCATTGGGAATTTTCAAACAATGACTAGTATGTAGATGTAACTAGCAGCGACTAACTCGTGCTAAAATGAGTTCATTGGTACCTCATTTTCATGCTTGAATTACTATTATAAGATATGTATGCCCCTCAAGGAGAACGATTCTGCCATGCCAAAACTGCGTTGCGGGCAAGTTTTAATGGATGTCCATTCCTTAGCCTCTAAATATGTTGGATCCTATTTCACTTTCATTAAAGTTGGTACATGTTATTGAATACATCTTTAATTTGTTAAATTTTTATGTGCATGTGTGTGATTTGGATGTTTAATATAGGTATAAAACAATTTCATAAATTATGCAATAACTTTATCAATTATAATACTAACGTATAATGTAGTCATGATTGGTTAATGCGATTGCACACTCAGTGCCTTTTAATAGAACTTGGTCAATTCATATACCACAATTCGTCCCAACATGGACGAATAATTGTTTTATTATATACCAGAAGGTACCAATTACATTGTTTTTTTTTGTTTTTTTTTGTTTATTTTCAATGGTTTAAGGCTAGTTCTCTGCACAATATCGGCTATATATGGCGGCCAGTAATAATGGTGGAGGAAGAATCCGAAATACACCGGAAAGAACCACCGGTCCACGAAAAGCTACTGGCAAGCTTTTTCTCATGCCCACATCGGCCGAATCCAAGACTCTACCCTACGCAGACAGAGGTGAAATGACAGTGATCCTTGACGGACAGCGTTTTAGACAACTCGGCCACTTGTTGCCCTCGAACACAGTGTTAACAACTCATAAGACATACAATGGCATGAAGAGTTGTTAAAATGATATAAAATATGCTCTGAAACGTATATGAAGGTAAGTAAATTAAGTACGTATTTGTAAGATGTAGACAGTATGACAGCAAAGAATTAGAGCCACAAAAAAAACAATTACATCTTGGTATGAATCCCGAATAGTTTCTCACTAATGATGGCAATAACTATTTAAAGACATTATGAATTCCTACCAGTTAAGTATCTTCTACAAAAACAAAAGTATTTTAAAGTTTAAAAGTCCAGTATAAGGAAGACGATTTTGTTGCATGTTGTTACAATCAAAAGTTCTCAAAACCTTTAAAAGGTATTTATTTAATTACAAAATATATTTCTTTTCCACTATTTGCCTACTGCCTTTAATCACCTTTAATAGTTTAGACATGTAATGAATTTAACGTTTATCATAGAAGAAAGTTTGCAATGGGAAATGTTGAATAGAAGCCATTTATTCATTGAATTCTTTAGAATTATTATATTTATAGAGAAGGTAGTGTTGGATTCTCCTGCGTCTGTTCCATACGTGGTTCCCTGGAATGAATAATGCTGTTATTATGATTAATAGGTAAATGAGTTGTAAATTTAAATTGTATCATGCAAATTTATCATCCTAGGTTTTCTGTTCTCTATTAATTAAAGTAGATTATTCAGTAAGATTTGAAGATAACTATATATATAGAATCATTTCTAGTAATCATATATAATATAAACCTTTTCAGTTGCTTTGTCTATGCATACCTGTATACAACCAGATTCCAAAACATAATGTACACATTCCTTAACTCTTTAATTTCATTCTCTTGTTCTAAAATATTAGCGGAATGTGAGGTTGTTAGCCAGCAAACGTTGAAAGAAATGTTTCGGTTTCCAAACCTGGCGAACGTGGACTCCATCTCACTGCGGGATTGGGTTAGTACATTGGTTACGTGCTCTAGTTATGTCCAAGTTAGGTGGGCTGGATAAATTCGTTAGATGGGTTGGTTACATTTAAATTAGCTGAGTTGGTTGCCCTGATGGTCTATAGATCGGTTAAGATATTATGTCATGTTAGTGTTAAGTTATGATTTTGGTTATGTTAAGGTTATGCTGGATTAGTTTATTAAAATTTGATTATGGAAATATGATGAAATCTGAAACAATGGTACACAAGCCGCTTAATGCAAAATGACTAGATCTGAAAAAAGACAAGTTACAGCATCCTCTAATTTTTCATCCAGACTGAAGATAAATAAAAAGTACTGCGACTGGAACTAAGAAAACAAAACAAACATTTGTCGCAAGAAAGCTAGAAAACTCTTTCGAAAAAGATGAAATTAATATAGATCGCGAACTTTAAACCCTAGTGTATAATCGTTGGATGTTGTTTTATCAGCAACACAATTTGAAATTAATAGTAAATTATTAGCAATCAGATTACAGGTAAATGTTTAATAGACGAGGAATAGTGTTCATTAAAATTGGAAGACAAAGTAATAGAATGAGTAGATTCCAAAAGGTAGCATTTGGTCCAAGTATATTCAAGGCGTTAAATTAGCTACTGAGAATAAATGAATTACCTCCATGACACTCTGACGTAGTAAATCAGCGTACGGGATACACTAATATAAAGAACACGACCTCTCACAGAATATTGTCTGAGAATTATAAAATTATTTGGTTTGCGCACTTCCTGTTTAAAGCTGTATGTAAGCATATATGACTAGCGTAAACGTCTACGACTAGCGCAAACGTCTACGACTAACGTAAAAGTCTACGACTAGCGTGAACGTCTATGATATCTATTGACACAATTTTGATGTATAATCTCACCTCTGTATTTAGGAAACTGCTCTGAATGAGGTGTATAGAAACGGGACAAGTGGTATGATAGCAAATGTACTGGGTGTCTATGAAGTCTGTAAATGGGTATGTGTCTGGTTACACAATTGTTGATCTGACAGATTCATACTGTGTGTATTTCTCAAAATTCTGGAAAATCACTAAGTTGTATTTTTTCTCAGTGAACAGTTACACTGTGACCTCTCAGAGATCACATCGACGGAAGGATCTTTGAGAGTATAGATAGAGGTTCGGAATAGGGATTCCTATGTTTATTGTCGTCAAGAGTAACGTGTGTCTGAGCCATAGTGTCCATGACTTCGGTTGTTATCTGACGTAGTGAAGTATTTGGGCTTGTTGACTTTAGTGTGTTAAATACTGATTATGTTTCTTGCTAATGCTACCCCTTTCAGCGAAAAGACTACTACGAAAGTTGATTCCTGAAAGCTGATTAGCCGAATCGTCATACTTTTTTTTTTACACGATTCATTGCATGGTACACAACTATTATATGATATCCCCCTCCCCATAAACACATAGAACATGGTCGTCAGTTTTAATATTGGTTCTCAGAGTTATCAAGAGCTGTTGGTTTATCAATGTAATGTATTCAGCTTTGCATGTAATACGAATGAAGGCACTTATTGCTTTTACTTATTTTGTTATATATTCCGTCAAATGTGTTCAATCCACACTAACACGTAATCAACACATCATCGCTTTTTATCTTTGACAATATTTTAAGATTCCTTACTAACTACTGGGAATTGAGACTTTTATCAAGTATATGCAAAAGTAATATAAAATAGTATAAAACTACTATTCGTTAGCATGTTTGTCACGTTATCTTGAATGCATGACATATAGCAGCAAGAAGGATGAACAGACGAAGTTTTTAAACCAAAATAAGGCCTCTACGGAGACCGAAATGTTTTCAGACAAAACTAAAAAAAGGTGAACAGACCGAGTTGTACCACGGAACAATCTTCATTCGTTTAGGTACCTTCGCATCTTATCACGCCTAGAGATATACATATAGATATTTACAAATTATATTTACACTATTTACAAGTTATATTTACATTCGGGAGGCATTCTCTCAATTCAACATATTTTTTTTGCACAACCTACCCCTATGAAATGAATTCCCGGGGGAACAAAAACAGTACCTCCCATTTGACTGCATTGGGAGGGTGTGCATTTTTTTTGTGTTGAACGTTTTTGAGCATGGGGCGGACCCCACTGTATATAAAACTCTCCGACCGGTACCGTCGACAATAAAGCCTGCCACGACATTCGATTGCTGGGCTTCGGAACGAGATCCAACCGCGCACGGATTACGCTTAGTGTTCCAATCAACAAGTACATATTTTGAAATTAATATAAATTAATGTAGCTGAGTTAGAAAAGACATTAAAATTTCCAATAACTGTAGCGACAATAACAGGAGAAGTTTTATACGAACCGAAATATAAATCAAGGGGATCTCCAGTCAAATTTATTGACCATAATGCACACGAGCGGACTACACTATAATAATATTTCCACGGGTTAGAACCATGAAATATCTACCCGTGGAGTTCTCCCGGGAGGATGGATCAGTTTGATTTTATTCACACGGTCAGTGTGGTTATTTCAGAATTTTGAAGACGAAGAGTGTAAATTCGATAAATTTGTAAGACCTAATTTCGAAAGATACCGTACTGAATCTCTTCACGACGAGATGAGAAACCTAGCTCGTGGTTTTTCAACGAATAACGACGAAGATTTACTAACAAACTGTTTTACAATCCCGTCAGTTACAGCTGAATTCGCGAGAAAGAAAAATCTGTGGAAACCAACAAGAGCTGAATTTTTCTCAGATGTCCAATTTAGTTGTGTAGAATATGGAAAAGGTGCAAAATGGAATTCCAAATATGATCCAGAAAATGTTTTTTTTTCGGTTGATATGGTTGCGTCTTTTCTGGCGAGTTTAATCGGGATAGGTGAATGCTCTGAGTATTTTAAAAGATTTGGACATCCTACACACGAGATGACCCGTGTTGCGATTAATGGGTCACTTCCCGAGTTTGATATTTCAGGAATCGCTCGAGTGGTGTCATTCGAGATCCATATGGGACTTTATCCGTGCTGTTATGTTTGGTTTGGTAGACATATATCTGAAAAACACTGGATGCCAATAGTGTTAATACGGTATATGATTGATTGTAAAATATTGATATCGCTGACTGTCAGTGAAGCAATTATATCATATCGGTGAACAAACTGAGGTTTGGTTACCACAACCCGATAGTCTAGATAGTATAATTAGCGATAACAAAGAAAAATTTCCTTCGTTCGACGAAGAAAATATCGTTAAATGGTCCAAGGAGATCTTTGAAGAAAGAAATAATCACGCAAAGACGCTCGGTAGAATAATAATTGGCGAATTCACCCAAGGTGGACAAAATATGATCACAAGACACATTATTCACGATTAATTCTAGATGATGCTGAATACGATTTTATAATCGCAGATGCAACATCTGGAGGTGTATATGTCAGTTGTAAAGACGCTTTCTTGTCCGATGGAACACAATTCGGTACAATTGTTACTTACGTAGATTTGGATAATCCCCAATACATACATTTAAGGGCGACTATGCTGGCTTATGCTTCTATCAATTTGCTATCGATAGTAAATAGATTTCCTGACACCGCAGTTAGAATCGCCATTGATTCATTTTATATAGATGTAAAACATAGAGAAGCAGTGGCTGAATTTACAAATCCCGACTAGTGTTGGGGGATCATGGAGAATAAATAAGGAAATATTGCGTGATTATTCTAAATCAAACGATGTTACGATTGAAAAGAATTACATGCAAAATAATCAGATATCAAAACTATCCAAAGCCCCGTCGTTATCAGATTCAATATGTAGATATTAAACCAGTTACTTAAACAGTTGTGGTGGGTCAGGGAAGATGACTTGCAAGATAGATGAAACAGCGAGGAGTTAATGCTTTCACTTATCATATTTTTTTTTCGATGGAAAGGTGACGCATGGACTCCTGATCGAATGGGTTAGAAATATATTCCTGAAATTATTTTTTGGGATGAGATATGCAGTGTGGCATTAGAGATGTTAAAAATATTTCTTGATTGGCTATTGTTAAAGAATACAGCTGTGATAATGTGTGGCGATCATGGTCAACCACCACCATTTGTCGGTTTATCTCCACATAAATGGCTGAAGAATTTTGCAGATTATTATGAAGAAATTAATGCTGATCATAGATCACTTGATCCAGAATTAAGTGAGTTCAAGAAATTAATCAGATTACAACCGGATAAAATCCAGTGTGAAAAAGCGCGTGAAATAATTTCAGAAACCCCATTAAATGATTTGTTGGAAGCGTGGAGACCAAATGATTTGATAGTGGTAAGTAGAAAGATAATCAGAGACACACTTCAGATGAAGTTATTTGAAACACACAAAGAAATATTTGCAACACTTCCAGTGCCATTGTGTTATAGGCCTACGGATACACGAAGACAGAATATTGAAGCTGATATTCCAGGACAAACTGAGAAGCGGATTCTCGTGTTAAATGATATTGTGTCGGTTGAATCGGTGTTGTCGAAGTTGCATTGCGCGCTGATAAATCTCCATGGACTCTAGGATACACAATGACGATAGATTCTTCGCAGGGATTGACTATATCCAAAACAATTGTTTGGATGGTAGATGATCGCATCGAGTGGTTGAATTTAGTTTATTTCGCATTGTCCAGAGTACAAAGAATAAATCAACTTCGAAGAGTTGTTTTAGATGCTAATGACGCCACAATCAATGATATTGTGAACAATGACATAATCAGAAAAAGACTCGCTGTTTATAAAAAGCAGGATAACACAAATAACAGAGAATTTGATATTGATGCTGAATTATAATTACGCTGAAATAACAACAGAATAATCACTGCGGGAATTGTAGTTGTATAATGCGTTGGTCATGGTCGGATACAGATCCTCGCCAATTTACCGCAGACAGAAAAGATAATAGTCTTGGTCATACCAGAGATAATGCGATGTTGACTTGTTTGGAGTGTAACAGACACTGAGGTGCTAGTTAAGACCACGCGGCTGTAATTGAGTATCCTCGGATATCACTTGTAATTGTTCATGTGTAAATCCGCGCTGAGGAGCAGTTGAATCTAATCTATAGATTGCGTGTCTACTCGTTGATCTTGTTATCTCAGATATTTTATGTGTAGTGACACTCCAAATGGGATCAGTAGTTCTTTTTTACCGCATTCAAGCTCTGCTGGTTCATATAAATATCTCACAGTGACATTACCGAGTATTCGTTGTTTTGAAAAATCATTTTGTGGTTTTTGTACACCTACATACTTTTTTGATAGCGTTCATAGGTTTCATATTGATTGTTAGATTAATTTCATTACTTATCTCGCTAATTATACCTGGTAATCTCTTGACAACGAGATCCTGGATAAATTCCTTCGCGTATTGACATCAAATAACCGCTCAGCATGTGTCCGATTAAATCGTTCAACTATTGCTTGATTGCAATACTGTGCAATATGTCCTCGTCGTATCGTGGTATTATGATGCTTCATTGTTGATAACACTACACCCTGAAGTTCCTTGCCAGGATCAACCTGCAATATATTTGACCACTGCAGAGGACCTTGTCGATAAATCCTTTCAAATGCAGAAACTACTTCAGTTGATGACGTCGTCTTTAATGGTTCAGCTTGTTTGTATCTACCCGCAGCATCAACTACGGTTCGCGCATACTTGTATGTGTGTTTATTAACAGTATCATGCGGCAAAAATAATAAATCAGCCTGATGAACTTCATTAGGGACGCTGACATCAATACGTGCAAGGTTAATTTGTTTAGGTGGAGGTAGATAATTCTGCCATATCGCCTATTTGGATAACCAATTAGACGCGGTGGTATTTTTTACTTTTGCGGCGTTGGCGAGTTTATCGATTGCTGATTTACCCATCCAGTATCCTCTTGGGGAATAATAAATATATTCCATGTTGTTATTAATTACCAGAACCCAGCATTAATTTACTTTTCATCGCCGATTTTATCAACCAAGATGCTAATATTTCTGTGCAGGATTTATCAGTGATAGAATTTAACGCATGAATCAATTTCACATCTGCGATATGTCTGTGTTGCAGATTGCTGCTTTTATAAGCAACATTATGAGAATGACGCGCCTTATCAATAGCGTTTATTGGATATTCGCCGGATCGGGTTTGGTCTTGGCCATCAAGTCTGATGTCGAGACTGATTCCAGGGCCACAATAACTATACCAAGAAGGTATTTTTCTCCTGGATATTTTGCCCATGGACATCCTGGGAGTTTTATCATTTTTGCTGCAATATCACCTCCTCTTTTTGTTTTTAAATCCATAGAAACAATTCTACATTTTTTTGTACCACATTGTATACCACTACTAGCAAGTGCTGATCTATTATTGCTTGTTGTAATTGTTTTCAAGTCGTTTGTGCTAGTACGTGTCTTGCATTTCACACAATATAGATCCATAATTTATTTATATATCATGAATGTAATTGATTATTCGGCGACAAAAACAAGAGAAACCGTTCAGCATCATGCAGCGCTACCAAATTATATTCGGATGATTATTATTGGACCATCTGGAAGTGGCAAGACGCAGTTGTTACTTAATTTGATATCGAGATGGTTGAAATGGGATAAACTATATTTGGTAGCCCGGAGCATAGACGATCAGCGATGTTACGAAGTGTTAAAAGATTTTAAGGAGAAAGTAAAATCAGAAATCCATGAGGATATGATTGAATTTATAACCGATATCGAAGAAGCACCGAGTGTTGAAGTTATTGATTCAAGTATTAACAATTTAGTCATATATGATGATGTGATGATGGATAAACAAGCAAACCCTGCCAGGATATTTTCCAGAGGTATACATAAAAATATTGATATAATATATGTTACTCAGAGATATACACAAATACCAAGTGATCAGGGAAAACTGAAATATTTTTGCGGTATTTAATGGAGTTGACACTCACACACTAAGAAATATTCATCGGACCTGGTGCAGTGGAGATATTGATTATAATCTCTTTAGAAATTTCTTTAGTCATGCTAAGTCGGTCCCACATGGATTAATAACGATAAATTTTAAGGACTCTAGATCAAGATATTGTATCGGACTTGAAACAAATATTCGGTTAAAATAATTAAACAGTTTCGGTCTCCGTATAGGTTTGAAAACTCGGTCTGTTCACCTTGTTATTTTTGTCTGAAAGAGATTCGGTCTTCGTAGTGGCCTAATGTTTGTTTGAAAACTTGGTCTGTTCACCCTTCTTACTTTCTTGCGTTGAATCACACACACACACACACACACACACACACACACACACACACACACACACGCACGCACACACACACAGACACGAAACCTTCAGATCCAGATTAATCTGCGATATTGCAAACCTGAGTATAGTTAACTTTACTATGGTGTACAACATATATGGGGTTTCTCTTGTACTAAACAAAAACGAAGATTTAATTACTCTAGTCTATATTTCCTGTGATCTAAACTCCAAGGCAAAGTAAGTGTTTCTTCGCTAATTGTTGTTATTAGTGAGGATCATATAAAAATGATCAGATTGTTTTAGCTGCAGGAATGTTTTAACATGTTTTATTTAGATAATTAAACGAAACTGTTTTGGAGGCAAAGGTCAAAAGAAGAAATCGCTAATATCGAAGCCGTAAATTATGCATATTCCACATGGTCTGTGTCAGAGACGCATGATTAATATGATTTCAGTTGTGAACACAATGCACAACAGTTTTCATCAGTATCTACACTTTTTCGACCTCGGTTAAATATAAACGTGTGACCAGCATGGAAATCACATTAAAGGGTGGTTGTGGGTGGTGAAAAATACACTTGCCGTTCACGGAAAAGCATCAGTTTCAAAAGTGGATGCTAATAAAATGTCGGAAATAGTTCATTAAAATCATTAGAAATGATAAAACTCGATACACATCAAAGGTTATGCTTGCCAGAGAGTCAGACAAAATACCAAATGAACAGGCACCATACTAAGAGCTCTACAAGGCATCAAGGATATAAATATAAAACGGGGGATGCATGATAGTATTCACAGGAGAAAAACACATGCATCGAACAAAGGAGTTATGCTAAGCAATTGGCATCAAAATCCATACAAATAAAAACAGGGTGATTTCTTACATAGTTTCATTATAACCAAAAAAAAACCGCTAGCACAAAATCAGCTGCTGTGAAGACAATAGGTCACCCATGAGGCATGGGATGCTGAAAAGGTGAAAAGAGGGAAGATGTCTGAAATTTGTAACATATATGATAGAAGTAACTGGGAAATAATAGCAACAAATGTATCAAAACGAAAATTTAGAATGATAGATACATAAATGGAATAAACAATGTAAAACTTGTATGACAGACATATACACGTGCTAATTGGGGTGATAAAAAAGAAAATCTTTCATTTTACGGAAATATTAACTTCTTCATAATTGTTTCACATTTTATATGTTTCGTAGTTTACAGCTTTCCTAGAAAGAAAACTGAAGCTAAATATTATTAAATATTTAGCAGTGAGTCTTTTTTTCTAAATATTCACTTTTGTCCAATAACCTGTCACCAGTGAAAAGCATTGAGAATGCGATATACTTGTATTGGAGCAACTTTGTTTTTAATTTGCATAATTCCTGGGGATATATTTTGTTTAGTTTATGAAATCTTCTTTTCCATGGGGACTTATAAGCGTGTTAAATAAACGAAAGCAATAATTTGATTATTTACATGTGAGATCAGGCTGAGGGAGTATCCTGAATTCTGGCCAGAATAATTGTGTTATGTGTACATCCTCCTGGATATTTGCCAAGAGCAGACGTAAGCATATCTGATAGAATTTCCACCAAATCAATAGATGCGTAGGCAGAACGACCACTTTACACTAAAGATAATGAACAAACTGTTTCATATGAGAACACGCCTTTCTGTCAACCCGGTCTGAACCTTGTGGGAATATAATGCATTAGAGTCCATTTATTGATAACAGTATTAAAAAGAAATTTCAGTAATTTATCTGTATGCAGCTTCTAAAACTACCAATCGCATTTCTAGCCAATGAGAGTTGGTGTTGATTTTATACTTCAGTAATTTTCACTTTAATCAATAGTGTGTATTGTATTCAGAGTACAGTATTTAAACACGGTCGCTGTAAAATAGTTATTTTGACTGAATTTACACCATCGTACAACATCGCCATGGCAGGTTTTGCAGCAGTTTTTACTTTCGTGGCTCTGTTTCTTGCCTCGATAAAGGCTACTGAAAAGAAAAAATTACAAGACGAAGAGGCCGTTCTTGCTAAACTCTCAGACCTTCTTCAGAGCCCCCAGCAGCCGGTCGATCAGAGTAACCAGATTCAGCATAGGCAGGTGGATACTGTCAGTAGTAATCCGGGTTCTTGTCACTGCACGTGCAACTGTAATACCCAGCCTACATGGGGAGATGGCCTCGGACCTGTTTGTCCAAATTACTATCCTAACTGTGGTGGATCGCTCTCTGGAAGACCACGAGACTGTCAGGAACTGTACCAAAAGGGGTATATTATAACCGGTGTGTATGTCATTTATCCTGACTGGCGTCAACAAGGAATCTATGTACGCTGTGACATGGATACTGCCGGTGGTGGTTGGACTGTCATTCAGAGAAGAGTCAGCGGGGACGTGGATTTCTATCGCAATTGGTCAGATTACAAGCAGGGATTTGGTGACTTGAATGGAAACTTCTGGGTTGGAAATGATAACATCCATGCACTCACGGCACAGGGCAACTATCAACTGCGTATAGATATGTCTGTTTCGGACACAAATAAAACCTTCGCCACGTACAGTTCTTTCAAAGTAGGAGATGAGAATAGTGGATACTTCCTCACGGCGGGAGGGTATAGCGGAACTGCGGGGGACTCTTTAAGTTATCACTCAGGGGCCAAGTTTAGCACCAAGGACCAAGACAACGACATCAATGGTCCAAATTGCGCTGAACAATACAAAGGTGGATGGTGGTACCAATATTGTCATCAGTCAAATTTGAATGGTATATATGGGTCCAATGCACTTGGGCAAGGAATAAATTGGGCTTCAATTACCGGATCTTACGCGTCGTTGGTGTATACCGATATGAAAGTACGAAAGCTGTAAATACAACATGCAAATATTCGCCTGGACCAAATTGAGACAATTCTATGAAAACACGACGAGGTATCATTAGTATCCAGATTTTATTCGATTACATTTAGGTTCAAATTAGCTATAAGGTTTCAAAATCTGTAAATATTAATATTTTTTTCACTTTCTTGCATGTACATTTGTTTAACGGAGTTTTTCGACATTTATCATGTTTTGTCAAAGTCAGACTTAACTATTGTCAGAATTGCTTTAGTACGAACAGAATATGTTTACTTTGGTATTGCACAAAAATAAATCATAAACTTGACATAAATTGTTTAGAAAATTGTACTCAGAGATTTCTAATCTCCATATAGTCACTTAAAAATAAAACGGTTCTCTAGCATATACCTTAATTAAATTTTGTCCTCCAAATGTTTCAAAGAATGTTTTCTTTTCATTTTACGAAATGTTTAACATTTTGGTTGCAAATTCAGCTACAGATTAATATAGATTTTTTGTTATAGGTGGCTACTGGATTACTAGACTTATATTTTATTCACGAGTCTTGAATTTCGAATTTATGTAAATTTATGTGCGACCAGCTTATTTTTACTTCTAATAAATCAGTAATGTCTTTGTCTCCACAAGCCACTATGTCTTATAGGATCCGACTTGTAAATTAGTAGTCGTTTAACGCATTGTCTAACATATGAGAGATAGTGTACGGTTCCGTATCAATAATTATCTTTCAAAACTCCTTGAGGTTTTACTATATCTTTTCAGAACATCCTGTTTTGAAAGATGTGTTTAGTAGTACACCCCTCATCCTTTTAATCCTGAGTAACCATTTAGCACCTACGATGGCCGTAAGCCGCAGTCGCTATATCATAATATACGGAAATGACGAAATGTAAGCTGCTACATTCAACGTCACCAAAGCGGACTTCAGAAGGATATAGAGACCTGGCTTTTTCGCATAAAACAATCCGTAATCTAACCTATATTTCCAAACTTTAATATACCATACTTGCATTCTTGTTGCTTATCAGCTCGCGATATTTGCATGTTATCTCGTCTTCGGCTGTATCCCAGTGATTTTTTGTAGTTAAATGTCTTCCATTTTTAGAACACGTCAACATTTATTGAGAGAGAGAGAGAGAGAGAGAGAGAGAGAGAGAGAGAGAGAGAGAGAGAGAGAGAGAGAGAGAGAGAGAGAGATCATTTAATTTAAATTGGCAATAAAATGTAATCATGGAATACCATTGATATTATTATTAAAGTATGTAGAAGCATTACTTTGCCGCATTATAATTACCTACAAAATTCCTCTAAGTATACATATATACAGTAGAGTATTCAGGACAATATAACATAACATGTACAACATTTCGCATATATTCGGGGTAAGATGTACGGTGCAGGAGTGTTACGTGAGATTTTGAATGAAAATGCATTTGGTGTATTTATGCACATTATGTGCAAAACGGGAACTAGAGAGATGCTACGTTGAGTATGATTGCATCCAAGTTAGAAGTCCATGTCAGATCATTCTAGCGTGGGAATAATGACCATTAAAACAACGCTTTTTTGACCCTTTCGTAGGTATATGTAACAAAAAACATTTTTAGTATTACGACGCGCACGAAGTATGCTATATTTAATTTATTTCAAGGTGGAAGAGTGTCATCTGCACGGGATTATTTTTTTTTATATATAAACATAAATACCTACCTACCTACCTACCTACCTACATACATACATACATATATATATATATATATATATATATATATATATATATATATATATATATATATATATATATATATATATATATATATATATATATATATAATGATATAGAAAGAATACGTGACCATTATATACACATGTTAACAACGCAATTATACAGTGCGAGTCAGAAGAAATCCTTTCCTACGATTAATTTTCCCTATTTAAAAAGAAAAAAGAAAAATAAATACACAAATTATATCAAGTATGGAGAGAACTCCCTAATGGGGTCTCTAGATCAGGTGTACGATGTTATATTTTTGTACTACCTTATTAGCCGACATCAATTCAGCTGCGTCGTTTAACGTATTAAGGATACATTTTCCTTCTTTTGTACATTGCTTGGTTATAATTTTAAAAATATACAGAATAAATATATAATGCATGTGTATTGAATTAAGTTTGTGGTATACGTTTTTGGTTTGAAGGAATTTTAAGGAATTCTTAGATTTTTGTGTTTATTTGTCTGATATTCATGTTTATTGTGTGTACAACTTTTATATTTAACGCACACTATCCCAACCTCTCATTTATAGCGTTAATTTATGACAGGGTGAGATTGAGATTTTCTCCGAAAACATTAGTGCGAACAGTCCTCGTGAGTCTAATGCTAATACGAACACAGCATTCTCGCAGTAATGCGGAAACATTAAAATCAGCCAAGCCAAAGGTGACACAAATGTAAGAGACTGTTGGACTATTTACAATCCTTGCATCCAATTTGCCAATCGTTACTGTCCATTTTACAGATCTAAGTAATACAAATATATATACAAATGTACTTGTTGATCATCTGGAGGAAGCTCAAGTAGTTTCACTTTTAAATTCTCTTCATGAAAGCAATATCGACATGTAGCTATTTGCCCTATCATATCCAATTTGTTTGAGACTTCAAATGAGATCCAGTAAGCAGGAATATTCTTTCAACGTTGTTGTTTAACGTTATGATATTGCCTTCCTACACCTCACTTGAAACGTTCAAAACCTAAGCATAAACCACTGGTTTTAGAATAGTTTAGTAAAGAAAAGTAAAAATTAAAATCATTCCATCACTTATTTATGTAATACTATCACAGAGTTAAATTTGGTGCCAAATAGATTCAAAACGATACTATAGGGAAATCTTGCATTTATCGGTAATTGTTTTGAGGTGCTCTCCTTTCTCTTGTGTCATTTGTTTCTTCTATTGATTGAAAGCATTTAGGTCCATTGCATATTTTACTTTTGTAATTATTATTTCTCGATTCCTGGCCTCTACAAAAGGTTTGTCCACAAAGGATTTCTTCTTCTTGGATGTGGGTCTTCAATATGACAGGGATTACATGAAAGCATCACCTTCTTTGTACCAGCCATAGTGGTTAAAATATGTACACTTATTCCTTTTTGCCATTTCCAAACTCCAAAAAGTAGTCAATGGTTTCCAAAACGTTTTCTTTAATTATATATGTATATCAAAATGTACCTTTATGTGACAAGAAGTTTTGTTTTCACACAAAGTACAATTCTCTAAAGTGTCTTGTAATTTTGTATTGTTTGATATTATATATGTAAAAATGTATGTACAGTCTGCATTTCACCCTTGCCACAGTACGGAAACTACTCTTCTGAAAGTATTTAATGACATTCTCTCTGCTTTGGACAGTGGAAAGATTACGGTCCTCACCCTCATGCATTTTTCTGCAGCATTTGATACAACAGACCACCGTCTCCAGCATGTGTTTTTGGCATTCAGGATATAGCTTTACAGTGGTTCAAGTCCTACTTAGTCAACAGCACACAAATTGTATCTGCAAATGGAATACATTCCAGCCCAGTTGATCTACATTTTGGTGTTCCACAGGGGTATGTTATCTCACCGGTTTGTACGCGAATGATGCCCAAATATACAAGTCTAGCCACCCAACTGAAGCTGATGCTACCATCCATGGAGTAGAGAGGTGCATTTCGGATGTGAAATCATGGATGACATGTAACAAGCTGCAGATTAATGATGATAAACTGAGGCTATTCTAATCACAAAACAAAGACATTCCCATTCACTTCCATTAGCTCAGACAATAAATATCAGCAACACCAACATTAAATTCTCACAGTCAGTACGAAACTGAGGTGTTACTCTAGACAGTACTCTCAAAATGCACCAACATGTCATGAACATATGCAAGGCTGCATATCTTTAACTGAGGCGCATCAGTTTTTTCGTAAAGATCTTTCAGTTGATGCCACTAAAACACTTGTGTGTTCATTAGTACTTTCAAGACTGGACTATTGTAACTCAATTATTTCTGGTTCGTCACAATATTTACTCCAGAAACTTCAAAACAGAGCTGCGCGGATCATCTTGAGAGTACCTCGATCAGAGCACACCTCACCACTGCTCTGTACCATACATTGGCTATCAATTCGATACAGAATCAAACACAAAATGTGTTCTCTGTGCTATGTTTCAATGACAGACTCCAGTCCAACTTACCTATCCGTCCTTACCCACGTGTATACACCAGCAAGATACTTACACTCTTCTTCTGACAATCGTATACTCATTGTTCCCACTATGAAAATGAAGTCATATGGTCAAAGTTCTTTTGCATACCAGGGCTCGGCAATGTAGAACGAATTGCCTATTGAAATTAGACAGAAGGACACAGGGGTCCCTTTTAAGAGTTCTCTTAAAACTCACCTTTATCAACTGCAGGGACAAACTTAGAGACCTAATACTGTTTTGTATCTTATATGTTTTCAGCATGTTTTTATGTTTCCCAATTTCATTGTTTTTGTCATTATTTTTCTCTGTAGATTAGTTCTATCATTATAGATAGTGTAAAGCGCTTAGAGCTTCTAAATATTAGGCGCTATTTAAAGTCCTCATTATTATTATTATTATTATTATTATTATTATTATTATTATTATTATTAAACGGCAGTTCTAATTTAAGATTAAATGTAACCTGAGCAGCTTCTAGTCTCTGTTTACCTCTATAGGATCAGGGAAATAACGAAACTTACTTTACACTGATACTTGAATTCTAATAAGCAATTCCTGAGCTACAAAGTTAGACGTGAATAATATATGACATGTTAGTTCAAGGATAAAACTAAACAAAGTCTGTCTAAACAGTCCTAGCTAGCTTAACAAAGCAATTGCAGGATCAAGTAAACAATGTGCTTTGGTTGAATATTAGCATGATTTAAAAATTAGTTACTAAACTTATATTATTGTACTGATGTTGATAATAACAGCAACAATGGTGTGATGTGTATTGTCTTTGTGTGTGTGTGTGTGTGTGTGTGTGTGTGATGACAAAATTATCTAAATGGGAAAGATCAAAGTATAATCATGAAACATCAAATTGATGTATGTGACCACGCTACGCTTACACAGCGACATATCAAATGGATCCAATGATGAATGACCATTGAAACCGACCTTATGTAGATATGGATGAGGTTTAAGCTAATGTTTCTATCAGTATGACTGACCGGTGAATCCTAATAGTTTTACCATGCAAATTGAGACCTAACTGCCCCCCCCCCCCCCGCCTAAAAAACCCACCAACAACAAACAAACATCAAACCAAACAAGTGATAATGATGCACTGGATTGCGCAGTGAAAACACAAGATAAGCTATATTTTCAACTCCAACAAACGGTCTAAATAGATTAGAATGTTTTTTTTCTCATGAATATGAAAATGTTTTTGCCAGTATTGAAAATACTTGCAAGACAAATCCTGCAGAATATTCAACTCCCAAGAAATAAAAGCATTAAAATGTAATTTCCAGGAAACATGTCTTCTTTCAAATAAAATTATTTAAAAAATTCATGAGAAAATCATTTCATGCCTGGTATATTGTGGGGAAAACTAAACAGCTATAATGCCTAAAATGGAACAAAGCCAAGGAATAACAATTTTCATTCTCTGTTCATGATAGGTGTAGTTTTGATAACAAATGAAGTCTTAAAACTGCAAGCAATACTTTTTCACAATACCGGGCATGACTCTGAAAACTGCCAGGTGAAAAATTTAAATTGGCCTGAAGACATAAATAAGTGGTTGAGCGGTAGAATAGTGTTTTCGTTAAGTTACTGTTGCTCACCCGTAACATCACCCTGGCAGAAAATAATATTGTTATAGGGTTTATTTCATTTTTCAGCACAAGATATGCAAAACAGGATGGCCATCATTAATGGTGGAGAAAGAATGCTGTGTAACCCCGGAAAGAACAACCGACCTACGATAAGTTACCGGCAAGCTTTCTCGCATATCCACACTGACCGAATCCCAAATAATGAAATACATAACATAGCACTCTATCATTATACTGATGTATATGTGTGGCCTAGTTCACCACCTTATAGTGAGACTGTCTTATATAATTACATTATAATTTATAGAACTTGCAAAATTCATATACCACAATTCATCCCAACATAGACGAATAATTGTTTTATTACATACCAGAAGGTACCAATTACATTGTTTGTTTTTTGTTTTGTTTCTTTGTTTTTTATGGTTTAACGCTATTTTTATGCACAATATAGGCTGTACATGGCGGCCGGTATTAATGGTGGAGAAAGAACCCGGAATACCCCGGAAAGAACCACCTACCACGAGAAGCTACTTACAAGCTTTTTCACATACCCTCATCTGCCGAATCGAAGAATCGAACCTTCGCAGACACAGGTGAAATGGCAGTGATCCGTAACGGACAGCGTTTTAGACCACTCGGCCACTCGGGGCCCCCGAAAACATTGTTAACAACTCATAAGACATACAATGGCATCAAGAGTAGGTAAAATGATATAAAAGATGTTCTGAAACGTATATAAAGGTAAATAAATTAAGTACTTGTTTGTAAGATGTAGACAGTATGATAGCAAAGAATTAAAGAAAAAAGAATACTAAAATAAATTACATCTTGGTATGAAACCCTATTATTTTCCAACTAATGATTGCAATAATTATTTAAAGAAATTATGAATTGCTACCAGTTAAGTATCTTCTGCAAAAGCAAATGTATTTTATCAGTTTAAATGTCCAGACTTAGTGTTGCTAAGGAAAACGATTTTGTTGCATGTTGTAACAATTAGAGGTTCTCAAAACCTTTAAAAAGTATTTATTTAATTACTAAATATATTTCTTTTCCCCTATTTGCCTACTGACTTTAATCACCTGCAATAGTTTAGACAGGTAATGACTTTAACGTTTATCATAGAAGAAATTTTGCATCGGGAAATGTTGAATAGAAGCCATTTATTCATTGAATTCTTTATAATTATTATATTTATAGAGGAGGATGTGTTGGATTATCTTGCGTCTGTTCCATACATGGTTCGCTGGAATGAATAATGTTGTTATTATAATGAATAGGTAAATACTATGTAAATTTAAATTGGATAAAACAAATGTATCATCTTAGGTTCTCTGTTCTCTATTAATTGAAGTAGATTATTCAGTAAGATTTGAAGATAATTATATAAATAATCATTTCTAGTAATCATATCGTAACTGAAATATAAACCTTTTCAGTTGCTCTGTCTATCCATACCTGTATACAACTCGATTCCAAAACAACGTGCACACTTCTAAACTCTTTAATTTCATTTTGTTTTGTTCTAAAATATTAGTGGAATGTGAGATCGTTAGCCTGCAAACGTTGAAAGAAATGTTTCTGTTTCTAAACCTGGCGAACGTTGACACCACCTCACTGCGGGTTCGGGTTAGTACATTGGTTACGTGCGGTAGTTATGTCCAAGATAGGTGGGCTGGATAAGTTAGTTAGATGGGTTGGTTAAATTCAAATAAGCTGAGTTGGTTACATTCAAATTAGTTGAGTTTGGTTACATTCAAATAAACTGAGTTGATTACATTCAAATTAGCTGAGTTGGTTGCACTGATGGTCTGTAGATTGGTTAAGATATTGTTGTGTCATGTTAGTGTTATGTTACTTTATGGGTTTTGGTTATGTTAAAGTTATGTTGGATTTTTACATTCAAGTAAGTTGGAGATGTTACCATTGTGTGGGTTGTTTAAGATGGTGTTATGTACTTCGGATAATTTAAGTTAGGTGATTTGCTTAAGATACAGTTACATGGATTATTCTTCTTAAAGTTACCTGTGTTGGTAGTTACAGTTAGATGGGTTGGTTAAATTAATGTTAGGTGTGTTGGTTACTTTGAAGTTATGTATGGACAAGACATACAACAGGCAGAGAGACATACGCATATATAACATCAAATACAGGACGGATCATATATACCAGTTGAAAAAAGACAGCAAGACGTAGACAGGGCACCACTGAAATAGAACAAGACAACAAATACGTTAACTTACAAATCGGTTGGGTTAAGTAAGATAAAGATAGGTGTTTTCGTTCTGTTAAAGTGAGGTGAATTGGTTATGTTAAAGTTAGTTGGGTTGGTTATATTCATTTAACCTTGGTAGATTACATTAAATGTTAGATGGTTAAGTTATTGTTAGCTTCATTGGTCCCTGAAGTTAGATGGGTTGGTTATTCTAAAGATAATTGGGTTAGTTACGTTAATGTTAGTTGAATCCGTGGATAGACGGACGTATGGACGGTCGGACGCACGGTCGGACGGACGGACGGATGTTCGAAGTACGAATGGACGGATGGACGGACACACGGATGGACGGACGGAATAATAGATGAATGGACGGTCAGATGGATAAATTGATGGACTAGGGGATAGAGAATGGACGGAATAAACGCTGAAAAGACGGATGAAACAATGCTTTAAGGATGATCGGTTGGTCTGATAGATTAGTGGATGGACGGACGGACGAATCGATAGGTGGTTAATTGATTTAGGTGCGATAGACTAGAGTTTGATACGATTGTGCGTTGGTTGTGTTGAAGGTAGTGGGTTGTTTATATTAATGTTAGAAGTACCATTGAAGTTAAAATGTGTGCTAAGGTATTCCTAACTGGGTTGGTTATTTTCAATGTAGTTGGTTTCGTTACATTGAAGTTAAATTGTGTGTTAAGGTTTTCCTAACTGGGTTGTTTATTTTTAATGTAGTTCATTTAGATACAATGAAGTCAAACTGTGTGTTAAGGTATTCTTAACTGGGTTGGTTATTTTCAATGTAGTTGATTTAGTTACATTCATGTTAGGTGCAATTGTTATGTGTAGGCTATGTAGGTTGGTTAAATTTTAAATTTAGTGAGATGAGTTACAGTTTGAGGAGATGATTAAGTTAAAGTTACATGGGTTGGTTAAGTTACGGTTAGATGTGCTGGTTAAATTACGGTTAGTTGTTTTGGTTAAGTTGAATTTAGGTGGGTTGCTTCAAATAATGCAAAAAGGTTGATGGCATTAAAGTTAGGTGGTTGGTTAATTTATTGCTAGCCGGTTGTTTAGTTTAAAATTAGATGAGATGGTTACGTTGAAGTTAGGGAGATTGGTTTAGATATTGTTATGTCATCTTATTGTTATTATTATGTTGAGGTTTTGTTTTCGTTATGTTAGGTTATGTAGGCTGGTTACATTCAATTAGGTCGGATATGTTACCATGACTTGGGTTGTTTAAGCTATTGTTAGATACTTTGGTTAATTTAAGTTAGGTGATTTGGTCAAGATACAGTTACTCGGATTATTTATGTTAAAATTACGTGTGTTGGTAGTTAAAGTTAGATAGGTTGGTTAAATTGATGGTGGGTAAAGACAATGCATACAACAGCAAGAGAGACGTTCACAAATTTAACAAAAAATACAGGACGGATCATATATAACGATGGAGAACACCCAGGACAACAGTAGACGGAGCACCACTGAAATAGAATAGGAAGACAATAAATACGTTAACTTACAAATTAGTAGGGTTAGTTCAGCTAACGTGAGGTGAGTTAGTTCTGTTAAAGCGAGGTGAGATGGTTATGTTAAAGTGAGGTGAGTTGGTTATATTAAAGTGAGGTGAGATGGTTATGTTAAAGTGAGGTGAGTTGGTTATATTAAAGTGAGGTGAGTTGGTTATGTTAAAGTGAGGTGAGTTGGTTATATTAAAGTGAGGTGAGTTGTTTATATTAAAGTGAGGTGAGTTGGTAATGTTAAAATGAGGTGAGTTGGTCATATTCATATTAGCTTGGTTGATTACATTAAAGTTAAATGGTTGGTTAAGTTACATTTAGTTGGCTTAGTTATTTTAAAGTTAGATGGGTTGGTTTATTAAAATTTGATTGTGGAAATATGATGAAATCTGAAACAATGGTACACAAGCCGCTTAATGCAACATGACTAAATGTGAAGAAGAAATAAGACAAATTACAGCATTCTCTAATTTGTCTTCCAGCCAGAAAATGAATGAAAATTACTGCGACTGGAAGTAAGAAAACAAAACAAATATTTGTCGCAATAAAGCTAGAAAACTCCTTTGTTGTTATTATTGAGTTGTTTTTCTAATTTTGATGTTGCGCTTTGGTAAAAGTTCATCATCGCTGAGAATTCGTTATCTGATATTGTTGTGTCATTAGGAATACGCGGCTGGTGCAATATGTAACTTCATTAAATACTCGTTTAGTTTATTCTGACTGCATGTGGATATTTTTTGTGATGATGCTAAGAACTCCTGTAAGTGTTGTCGCCGATGACACACAAATTGTGACAACTATAGATGTCAGTGCTGTTATCGCTGATAAAAATATACCAGTTCCAGCAATTACACTTGAAACCGAATACACAATAATGTCAACACTGATAATTCGTCGCGGTATTTTCTATCCTCGCGGTATACTCGTCAATAAGAGTTTTTATTTTAGTTTGAAATTTACGGACTTGATCATATCGATAAGGCTGGACATTCATTATACTATTTACTTAAAACAACTACAAATTCTTGTATGTCATTGATGCCCAAGCTAAATTACCACTGACAGAGGTTATTGTAAATGTTCCCATGGCGCACTTATATATTATTGCACTTGCAGTATTAATTCCACTAGATGTATGCGATGACACATTAAACGAGACTTCTTAAAGCAGGGTCAATTTATAGATACCTCTGACTTCAGCGGTAATATTAATGATATTATGTTGAGGTGTCCAGTCGAGAGATCATTGATATGTCGAGCACACGGTATTAATATTTTGTTTATGTGGTATTTTAATTTTATCAAGCCAGGTCGCGATAGCAGGAAAATCACTAACGATATCGTCACGTGTTTTTTTAATCGTATCGATAGATGTTTTAATATCAGAAATTTTCATTGGGACTTTCATCGGAGTACTAAAGAAATTATCCATGATTTCATCCGATTTTCTAAAATTCCTACGGAGGTTTGCAAACGCATCTACATGAATATCATACTCAGCTCGCAGTTTTGTAAGTTTATCATCTGTGGTTGTATGCTTAACTTGCAGTGTTGTTAGTTTATCATCTGTGGTTTTATGCTCAGCTCGCAATGTTGTAAGTTTAATGTATAACACATCTACATATTTTTCTGTCACAGCATCAGTATCCAGTGTTGGATCTCCAAGTGTGGTTATTTTATTTGAGTTCATGTTGAGGGGGCCTGTCATTGAGACACCGGATATGTTTACTCGATTGTTAATACTATCTATCACAGTTGGTAAAAGAACTCCTGGTTTAATCTTACCGGTGGAATCAAACACCGCTAGGGAATTATCAGATACTCCATTTATTTTAACAAGAATATCATACAGGTAAACATTACTCGTTTTCAATTTTCCTTTTCGATCTTGAAATACGACTATTTCGTTTGGATCCACATTTGCGAGGTTTAATATCTCGGATATATTTCATCTTTGATTATGTTTTTTGACATCATTGGTTTTAGATATTTCCGCGGTGGGTTTTTTCAGACTTGAGAAAGATCTTCCCCAAATATCAATCATTATCTTTTAAGATCTCTATAAAAAGCGATTACTAGTATATTCGTGTACGGTTTATGGGGTGGTTTAGTTGATGTTGATATAGCGCAAAGTACATTTAATACTTCTAGGCCGAATATTGGTGGGTCGGTCATTTTCTGTGTTGGTAGCGTGGAGTACCAGCGAGGAATTTTTAATTGATGTATATAACACATAAATTCTTTAGGTGGCGCTAACCCATATCAAAATAAATAATTACACGCGGATCAATCGCGTATGCAACCCAGTGAGTTCCATGTCCGGTGGTGTTATCGAGATTAATGATACCGGTTTCAGGGCTGTTTGGTTGTTGTGGTAATTGATCTTGCATAAAAACACAGCTAAAGTATTTTAATCGCTAATTTTTTAGCAGCGTCGAGTAAAATCAAATTTTGACATCGGAGTTAGTAAACTGTTCCTGGTAGTCTTAGGCCGTTTCCGCTGTTCTACGAATACAGAGTTCCTGGTAGTCTTAGACCTTTTCCTGCTACTGATCCTCACTTTTTATATCCCTTTCCAGTCACTTTCTTTAGTGCCATCCCAGCGGCTGTACCAACAGCTCCGAGAGCAGCCGCTTTCGTGACCGCGGGGGCTGCGGCTGTAATTAGTGCTGAAATCTCAGCGAGAAGTGGAAATATACCACCTGATTTTATCATGTTTTGATCGCGGACACAGAGATAGTGACCTGAGCACATCTTTTATCTTTGCTAGCATCATTGAAATGTTTAATCTGACGAGGTTTAAGTTTATTCTGAGCACCAGACATCTGATTGTGTTTTAGTGATATCGTAGTTCCAAATCTTTTAGCTGAATCCGATTGCAACTTTTTAATCTGACCAGGAGTCAGAATAACATTAACATGAATATATGACATTTTATTTAATACGAGATTGTTCTAATTGTCTACATATTTTTGGTAAATATTTACATGTTTTTCACTAGTGCATCAACTACCCACATTCGTCCACCAACACCTTCGAGTAGCATTGATTTGTCACTGAGAATGACAGCAATTGCTCTGTAACCGCCAGCAGGAGGATCATTTACACGAGCTCGGAAATGTATGTCAGCGACGGATTGTCTGGTTAAATCAAGATGTTCCAAAGAAAAGTAATAAATCGGATTTCGATTTCTAAAACCTAGTTGTGATATTTGCAGACCAGTATCTACATTATTATCACGTTCCATAAATGTCAGCAACGATGATACTCGCGTGCTATTTGGTTTTGTCCGTAATCAAGTAAAATATCCTCGGATGGTTCTTGTTGGCCGTTTATCCTTAACGAGACTTCAGTAACACCTAGTTGATCAAATATCATATTGCTGCGTGTTTATGAATTTAATTGCGTTTTATCTTGTAACGCAACAAACACCCTGTTTTGATGCCATGTGCCATGTAAATATACCATTAGCGGAAGTCTCCATAATATCTGTTGTTGTAGTTAGCCATGATAGCAATGATTTACCACCTGTATCCATAAATGATAGTAATTTTTACTAAGCAGTGATTGATGGAGTCATTACTGGCATCCAGAGTGAGAGTTTTTATATATTTGCCATCAGCAACACCAGCGCAATGCCAGATTGCATCATTATCGTCGCCTTTTAGCACGAGGACTACTGTATGTTTCGCTCCAAAGATAACCGTTGTAATATTTCTGCAAAATCCGAAAATATGAGATAGTGGAATCGCGCATGAAAATAATCTACGCGGTCCTTGTAGCATTGATACGCGTGTTGCAAACCCTAAGTTGTAATTGGCGGCATTAACATCACTGATAATATCAAAAGCGGCAGCTGGTCTTGTATATCCGGCTGGTGCTGGATCAACTGCAGTATCTTGTTTTGCCTTTACTTTAACATACTGAACATGTTCAGCATGATCAGTAATATCCTTAGCGAACATCACATATGGTCCAGCCGATCTTGTATAATCATCAGAATATCTTGCTAAGCCCACTATTGTTGTGGCAACATCAGCATCATGCTCTATAGATTCAATCTATCTTCCATCAATCATATATCTAGCCCTACTAAATAATGCCATGATACCATTATTGACAAAGCCAACTTTGGCACCATCTGCGTATGGCGTAATAGTATCAACATTTGTTACAAGTTCTCCTTCTTCTTCGATAAATGCTTCGGCGGGTATAAAATATTTGCTTGTAACTTGAGCCTGAAGTTCGATTCTTGATCGATTATTTGGTTGTTTTGCATTATAGTAATAAAATTGATATTCGCATACAGAATCATATTTTTGAAAACTAGGTCATCTAAATCAAATTCCTGATCGGGTGACGATTTGAACATTTTATTATACATTTCTTGATCTAAATCGCGATCTCAGGCCACTTCCCGCTATCATATTTGCAGTAATATTTCCCTGAGCATCAAATCCTTCATTTATCCCAGATCCTATTTCTTGATCCACTGCGTTGTTTATTATTTTGCTAATATTCGCAGTTATAATCTCCGTAGATGGTAGTTTTCCTGTTGATGGTTTTCTTCGTCGTCGAATTAGTGTTATTAGTTTTTCTTTAGCCACGGCAAATGCTTTACCGGCAACATCACCAACAGCGCTAATACCGTTTTCACGAATAACATCAATAGCTTTCATTTATAGTTGTTTTGCGATTGGTGCTATTTTTGGAGCCGTCTTTGCAAATAACCATTTAACAACATCACCGAGACCATCTCCATAATACACCCCATAAACGGGCAATCGTGAATTTACTACGTAACTGATAATTGGTTCATAGTGGTTTTAGTGTATGATCATCTAATCAGTGAATCAATCACTAGTGACAAAGTCACCAATGACAAAGTCATCAGCGACAAAGTCACTTATGAAAATTAGTCACTATGATAATCATCAACTAGTTCATCAATAAATTCTCGATATACACCAATATCTATGATACCACCCTCAAATAGTCGTCTGCAGATATCAGCGGCTTCATTCATTATTTCTGGTGAGTTATTTCCATTTCGTTTTCCCCCGATAAGAACCTCCAATTGTGATATGTCTCCTAGAACATTATTAGGACAACGAACAAGACCACTGCCATGGGTTCCAGATGGAGTTACACTTTGATACAATCCACTTCCAGTTGCACCTTGTGCATCATCATCTTCTCGATCAGATGGGATATAATACTCTTGTTGTTTTTGTTCTTGTTTGTTTTTTTTGTCTCCGTGTTTATCTCCGTGTTGGTGTTTGACGTTTCTTCTCTTGTCTTTCTTCGTTTTGTCTTTGTCGCTCTTCTTCTTGTCGCGCATCATAATCAGTAATCATATCTCGATAATTTATATACTCCAATTCTTTTGTATTTATACGACCAATCCCCTTGTTCCATTTATATAACCTATCAATCCATTCATAGCGCTTTATTCTATTTCTCTTATATTCTTCTTTTAAAAATCATTTCTTGAATGATAGCTTTAAGCAGCAAAATCACCAGAAGTGTGATAATCGTTAGGTTTTAATATTTGAAATTGGTTTATTAGTGTTTTAGCCTCATCGGTAAATTTATAAAAGACAAAACACCGATTTGAATTTTACCAACAGAACTTTCCTGTTCTTCAACATATGGTTTAGCTCCAGCTATCTGTTTTAACAACGGGAGAAAACCCTATTTCTACCTTCATCGTCAACAATATCTCCCAATATAGCCTTATCAGTGGTCAATGCAGCTTTCTCAGTAGCTGTAGTTATCGGTTTAAATAATAGTGCAGTATCAGTTGCAAAATGCAGTTTGAAATTCTTGTTGCGCTTGTAATTTCTGTATTTAAAAACGCTCGTGTGTTTTCACTTTCGTGTTTAGTGATTAAATCACTGGTGCAAAGAAAAACATCACATCTAGTTGCATTATCATACCTGTAAGGTATATTACCTGCAAATTATTTAACTTCCTTACAGTGATATAAAATTTCAAACCCATACAAATTGTCAAAAGGACATCAATCTATGTGAGTAATCAGTGACAATGGGTGTTATCTGTCTTTGACTAAATTTAGAAATGTAAAATCACACGTCTCATTTCATACTTCTTGTTTCAAAAACACATGAGCGTTTTCATGGCAGTGTATTTTTCTGCTTAATGCGTTCCTTAATTATTTTTATTCTTGAATTTATAGCACGCTTAACCTCATAATGTTGTCCGAGTTCACCTCTAACCTTTTTGACTGCGGTAAATAACGGAATGAATTTATTTACGTCGCTGTTATGTGCTAATGAATCGTTAACGGCTTGTTGTATCCGTTTAATAAAGACATATTGGAATGGGAGGACATATTTATTATTTTGAGCGTTAACATCGAGATCTTGAAAATAAGATAGAATCTGATTATAATCTAATTTATCGGATAATTGCATTTTTTGACCTTTTAAATCCGAAAATGCGTTTATGATATCATTTATATTTTCGAAATTCATTATATGATATTTATATATATCTAATATATCAAATATATCATTTATATATCTAATATGTCAAATCTATAAAAAATGGGGGTCAGTTTAGACCCATTTGCTTTCAAGCGTATGTACAATTATATACAACGACGACACAATCTCCATTCGTTTTAAAATGCGTTCGCATCTTATGACGCCTAGAGATATACATGTAATCTTAATTAAGGTATATATATATATATATATATATATATATATATATATATCGTATATTTTGAAAATAATCCCACAGGAATATATTTGTAGTTAAAAATCGTAGATTTAAAATTAACCTACAGGAACATATTTCCAAATCAACATAGAGAAATATTTAGTCACACCGTGAATCACGTCTATTTATATTTATCCAAATATCCCATCCAAGGACAGTAACCCTATCGCACACACATACGCATCCCTGACGTAATTATCTCCCTTTGGTGTTAGGATGTCATTGTAAATATTTAAATATAATTCTGTTTATAAAACGCTTTGAGAAAGCTGAATTTTGTATTCCTTCTGCAACACGTCGAATCGAAGGCACGGAAATATCGAAATACTTACCGGCGCTATTTATTGATTGAAATATTCTTTCTTCGTTAATTTCTACGTTGAGAGATTCGACATGTCTCCTTGCAACTGTTTTAGATGTACCGATTTTCCCAAATGCAGTATTTTAACTCTGAATGATAGCTCGTAAATTCTCTAAAGAATTATTCCTAGGATTTGAATCAATATGGGCCATCACAAAACCATCTCTGCTCAATCTAGACAAATAATATTTTCCCCAGTAGTAAATCTAAGATACCTCAGACCATTGTGCAGGTCTAATGGTTTTTTCCATCTACGGTGTCTAACTACGCCATCACGAGACGCTTCATAATCGATGATCACGGGATTGGTTGAAATTCTTTGCTCATTTATATACATATATATTATTTGTCTAATTAATTATTACTAATTGAGAATCTATCACTTTAGTCTTGAGGTGTTATTATGATTTTGTCAGGGACGCTGTCTGGGTTAGAGTCTTTGTGGGAGTTTTTAACTCTTTTATCACAATAGCGAGTAAGTTCCCATTATCGCTACCACCACAATTGAGACACAGCTTCGATTTTCATCGCACACCAACCCCACATCGCATGCAGCGGACCTAAGCTTCCTCGTCGGATTTGTTACATACGGTTACTGATCCTATCATAAGCCACTTACAGTGATTAATGATATATATTTTTTATATATTTAAATACTTGTCTTAATTATAATATGGAGGAGTTTGGTAGATTATCCAAAATCGAACCTAGGAAAAATGTTAAATTCAATCTCGATGGAGTATCCGTAGATTCACCAAATAAGGGTCTAATAAGTGATAGAAACATGATAGGTACAATCCATGAGGGGTTTTACGAATTTAAGCCTGATAGTGCATCTCACCGTTTGTCAACATTTCGAATCGATGGTAGTGTTGATGCTACCATGAATGACAAAAAAGCAGCAGCGATAATATCACATCTTGACAATAGAAAGTATTTTTTTACAATGAAATTCATTATCATATTATTCATATTCAGTTCAGAACCATGAAATTTGATTATACGCGACAAATTTGAACCTATCTTGAAAAATAAAAGGACTGACACTGTGAGTCAGGACTCCAAACCAGGAACGCTGAGCGGAATTGACAAACCGTATTACGAGAGAACTTATCCTGTGACAGCGGTTGTTTATGGGATCGATCCGATAAATGACAAATCGAGCATTAAGAAATAAAAACCCATGAAATTGTCAGGAATAAATTGTGTAGCCGAAAGAATAATAGAGCATTTTACTAATGCATTGCGTAGAAACAAATTGACGGATCTAAGACGGTAAAAAATAATTGAATGGGCGTTTGCAGTCCCGGATAGCGGTGCAACAATTCAAAATGTAGCTGAGTTAGAAAAGATATTAAAATTTCCAATAACCGTAGCGACAATAACAGGAGAAGTATTATACGAACCGAAATATAAATCTAGGGTATCTCCAATCAAAATTATTGAACATAATGCACACGCGTGGACTCCGCAATAACAATATTTCCACGGGTTAGAACCATAAAATATCTACCCGTGGAGTTCTCCCGGGAGGAGGATTTGTTTGATTTCATTCACACAGTCAGTGTGGTTATTCCAGAGTTTTGAAGACGAAGAGTGTAAATTCGATAAATTTGTAAGAACTAATGACGAAATATGCCGTACTGAATCTCTTCACGACGAGATGAGAAAATTAGCTCGTGGTTTTTCAACGGATAACGACGAGGAATTACTAACAAACTGTTTTACAATCCCGTCAGTTGCACCTCATTTCTGCGAGAAAGAAAAATCTGTGGAAAGCAACAAGAGCTGAATGTTTCTAAGATGTCCAATTAAGCTGTGTAGCATATGGAAATGGAGGAATATGGAATTCCAATTATGATCCCCAAAGTGATTGTTTTCGGTTCAATTAGTTGCGTGTTTTCCGGCGAGTTTCATCGGGATAGGTGAATGCTTTGAGTATTTTAAAACATTTGGACATCCTACACACGAGATGACCCATGCTGCGATTAATGGGTCACTTCCCGAGTTCGAACTAACCGGAATCACTCGGGTAGTATCATTCGAGATCGCTATGGGACTTTATCCGTGCTGTTATGTTTGGTTTGGTAGACATATATCTGAAAAACACTGGATGCCAATAGTATTATTACGGTATATGATTGATTGTAAAATATTGATATCGCTGACTGTAAGTGAAGCAATTATATCATATCGGAAACAAACTGAGGTTTGATTACCACAACCCGATAGTCTAGATTGTATAATTAGCGATAACAAAGAAAAATTTCCTTCGTTCGACGAAGAAAATATCGTTAAATGGTCCAATGAGATCTTTGAAGTCAGAAATAATCACGCACTTAAGCTAGGAAAGAATAATAATTGGTAAATTCACCCATGGTGGAAAAAATGTGATCACAAGCGACATTATTCACGACTTTTTCTAGATGATGCTGAATACGATTTTATAATCGCAGATGCATCATTTGGAGGTATCTATGTCAATCGTAAAGACGCTTTCTTGTCCGATGGAAGAAAATTAGGTACAATTGTTACTTACGTAGATGGAGATAATCCCCAATACACACATTTAAGGACGTCTATGTTGGCTTATGTTTCTATCAATTTGGTATCGATGATAAATAGATTTCCTGATTTCGCCTTTGATTCATTTTATATAGATGTAAAACATAGCGAAGCAGTGGCTGAATTTACAAATTCCGACGAGTGTTGGGGATTATTGAGAATAAAATAGGAAATATTGCGTAATTATTCTAAATCAAACGATGTTACAATTGAAAACAATTACATACGAAATAATCAGATATCAGAACTATCGAAGCCCCGTCGTTATCCGATCCAATATGTAGATATAAAACCAGTTAGTTAAACGGTTGTGGTGGGTCGGGGAAGACGACTCGTGTGATCGAATTATTTCGAGGGAAATCAAACATGATTGTGATAACACCAACACACAGACATGCAAGAGAGATGAAACAGCGAGTAGTTAATGCTTTCACTTATCATAATTTTCTTCTATGGAAAGGAGACGCATGGACTTCTGATCGAATGGGCGAGAAATATATTCCTGAAATTATTATTTGGGATGAGATATGCAGTGTGGCATTATAGATATTAATAATGTTTCTTGATTGGCTATTGTTAAAGAATACAGCTGTGATAATGTGTGGCTATCATGGCCAACCACCACCATTTATCGGATTATCTCCACATGATTGGCTGAAGAATTTTGTAGACTATTATGAAGAAATTAATGCTGAGCATAGATCACTTGATCCAGAATTAAGTGAGTTCAAGAAATTAATCAGATTACAACCGGATAAATTTCAGTGTGAAATAGCGCGTGAAATAATTTCAGAAACCCCATTAAATTTTTTTTGGGAAGAGTGGAGACCAATTGATTTGATAGTGGTAAGTAGAAAGATAATCAGAGACACACTTCGAATGAAGTTATTTGAAACACACAAAGAGATATTTGCAACACTTCCAGTGCCATTGTGTTATAGGCCTACGGATACACGAAGACATTATATTGAAGCTGATATTCCAGGACAAACTGAGAAGCAGATTCTCGTGTTAAATTATATTGCGTCGGTTGATATTGGCGTTGTCGAAGATGCATTTCGCGCTCATAAATATCCATGGTCGCTAAGGATACGCAATGACGACACATTATTCGCAGGGGTTGACTATATCCAAAACAATTGTTTGGATGGTAGGTGATAGCATCGAGTGGTCGAGTTTAGTTTATCTCGCAGTGTCCAGAGTACGAAGAATAAATCAACTTCGAAGAGTTGTTTTAGATGGTAATGACACCACAATCAGTGATATTGTGAACGATGACATAATCAGAAAAAGACTCGCTGGTTATAAACAACACGATAACACAAATAACAGAGAATTTTGATATTGATGCTGAATTTATAATTACGCTGAAATAACAACAGAATAATCACTGCGCTAGTTGTAGTTGTATAATGCGTTGGTCATGGTCGGATAAAGATCCTTGCCAATTTACCGCAGACAGAAAAGATAATAGTCTTGGTCATACCAGAGATAATGTGATGTTGACATGTCTGGAGTGTAACAGACGCAGAGGTGCTAGTGAAGACTACGAGGCAGTAATTGAGTATCCTCGGGTATCACTTGTAATTGTTGTAAATCCGCGCTGAGGAGCAGTTGAATTTAATCTATATATTGCGGCTCAACCCGTGGATCTTGTTATGTTAGATATTGTATGTGTAGTGACACTCCAAATGGGATCAGAAGCTCTCTTTTTACCGACTTCACGCTCTCCTGGTTCATATAAATATTTCAAAGTGACATAGCCGAGTATTCGTTGATTTGAAAAATCATTTTGTGGTTTTTGTACAGCTATATACTGTTTTTGATAGCGTTAGTATGTTTGATATTGATTGTTCGAGTAATTTCATTATTTAGCGCGGTAATTACACCTGGTAATCTCTTGACCCGTTCACGAGATCGTGTGTCCTGGATAAATTCCTCCTTCGCGTACTGATATCCAAATAACCGCTCAGCAAGTGTCCGATGAAATTGTTCAACAATTGCCTGATCGCGATGTAGTGCAGTATGTCCTGGTCGTATCTTTGTTGATAACACTACACCCTGAAATTCCTCGCCAGGATCCACCTGCAATAGATTTGGCCACTGCAGAGGACCTTGTCGATAAATCCTTTCAAATGCAGAAACTACTTCAGTTGATGACGTCGTCGTTAATTGTTCAGCTTGTTTGTATCTACCCGCAACATCAACTACGGTTCGCGCATAATTGTAAGTGTGTTTATTAACAGTATCATGCTCCAGAAATAATAAATCAGCCTGATGAACTTCATTAGGGACGCTGACATCAATACGTGCAAAGTTAATTTGTTTAGGTGGAGGTATATAAATCTGCCATATCGCCTGTTTAGATAACCAATCAGCCGTGGTTGTATGTTTTACTTTTGCGCGTTGGCGAGTTTCTCTTTTGCTGACTTACCCCTCCAGTATCCTCTTGGGGAATAATAAATAGATTCCATGCTGTTATTAATTACCAGAACCCAGCATTAATTTACTTTTCATCGCCGATTTTATCAACCAAGATGCTAATATTTCTTTGCAGGATTTATCAGTGATAGAATTTAACGCATTAATCAATTTCACATCTGCGATATCTCTGTGTTGCAGATTGCTGCTTTTATTAGCAACATCATGATCATGACATGCCTTATCAGTAGCGTTTATTGGATATTCGCCGGATCGGGGTAGGTCTTGACCATCAAGTCTAATGTCGAGTCTGGTTCCAGTGCCACAATAACTATACCTAGAAGGTGTTTTTCTCCTTGTTATTTTGACTATGGAGATCTTGGGAGTTTTTTCATTTTTGAGGCAATATCACCTCCTCGTTTGTTTTTTTTTAAATCCATGGAAACAATTCTAAATTTTTTTCTACCACATTGTATATACATACCAGCAAGTGATGATCTATTATTGCTTGTTGTAATTGTTTTTAAGTCGTTTGTGCTAGTACGTGTCTTGCATTTCACACAATATAGATCCATAATTTATTTATATAACATGAATGTAATTGATTATTCGGCGACAAAAACAAGAGAACCCATTCAGCATCGTGCAGCGCTACCAAATTATATTCGCAAGATAGATTATTATTGGACCATCTGGAAGTGGCAAGACGCAGTTGTTACATAATTTGATAACAAGTTGGATGAAATGGGATAAACTATATTTGGTAGCACCGAGCATAGACGATCAGCGATGTTACGAAGTGTTAAAAGATTTTAACGAAAAAGCAAAATCAGAAATCGATGAGGATATGATTGAATGAATTTATAACCGATATCGCAGAAGCACCGAGTGTTGAAGTTATTGATTCAAGTATTACAATTTAATCGTATATGATGATGTGATGTTGGATAAACAAGCAAACCCTGCCAGGATATTTTCCAGAGGTATACATAAAAATATTGATGTAATATAGATTACTCAGAGATATACACAAATACCAAAAGTGACCAGGGTTGTAATATTCTTGCCGTATTTAATGGAGTTGACACTCATACATTACGAAATATTCACCAGACCTGGTGCAGTTGAGATATGGATTATAATCTCTTTTGAAATTTCATTAGTCATGATAAGACGGTCCCACATGGATTTATAAAGATACATTTGCATGACTCTAGATCAAGATATCGTATCGGACTTGAAAAAATATTCAGTTAAAACCATAAAACAGTTTCGGTCTCCGTAGAGGTTTGAAAACTCGGTCTGTTTACCTTTTTTAGTTTTGTCTGAAAGAGTTTCTGGTTTCGTAGAGGCCTTATTTTTGTCTAAAAACTTGGTCTGTTCACCCTTCTTGCTGATCATACTTTCTTGCGTTGAATCACACACACACACACACACACACACACACACACACACACACACACACACACACACACACACACACACACACACATAAAGTGACAAGAAACCTTCAGATCCTGATTAATCTGCGATATTGCAAACCTAAGTATAGTTAACTGTACTATGGTGTACAACATATCTGGGGGTTCTCTTGTACTAAACAAAAACGAAGATTTAATTACTCCAGTCTATATTTCCTGTGATCTAAACTCCAAGGCATTGTTTAAGCATCAGTATTTGCATGTTATTAATACAGCGTCTAGGGCACACAGATCTGGCAAAGTAAGTGTTTCTTAGCTAAATGTTGTTATTAGTGAGGATCATATAAAAAATTATCAGATATGTTTTAGATGTAGGAATGTTTTAACATGTTTTATTTAGATATTTGAACGAAACTGTTTTTGAGGGAAAGGTAAAAATGAAGTCACTAATCTTGAATCCGTAAGTTATGCATATTCCACATGGTCAGCGTCAGAGAAGCATGATTAATATGCTTTCTGTTTGAAACATAATGCAAAACAGTTCTCATCAGTATCGACACTTTTTCGACTTCCGTTAAATATAAACGTGTGACCAGCATGAAAATCACATTAAAGGGTGGTTGTGGGTGGTAAAAATACACGTGCCATTTACGGAACAGCATCAGATCCAAAAGTGGTTGCTAATAAAATGTCGGAAATAGTTCATTACAGAATCATTAGAAATGTTAAAACTCGATACACATCAGAGGTGATGCTTGCCAGAGAGTCAGACAAAATACCAAGTCAACAGGCACCATACCAAGAGCTCTACAAGGCATCAAGGATATAAAATATAAAACGGGGGATGCCTCATAGTATTCATAGAAGAAAAACACATGCATCGAACAAAGGAGTTACTCTAAACAATTGGCATCAATATCCATACAAATCAAAATAGCGCGATTCCTTATATAGTTTCATTATACCTCCCCCCCCCAAAAAAAATCCACTAACACGAAATCAGCTGCTATGAAGACGATAGGTCACCCATGAGGCTAGGGATACTAAAAGGTGAAAAGAGGAAAGATGCTGAAAATTTGTAACGTACATGATTGAAGTAGTTTAGAAATAATAGGAACAAATGTATCAAAACGATTACTTACAACATTTAGAATGATAGACACCTAAATGGAATAAACAATGTAAAACTTGTATGACAGAAATATACATGTGTTAACAGGGGTGATAAAAAAAGAAAATCTTAATTTTACGAAAATATTTACTTCTTCATAATTGTCTCACATTTTATATAGCATGTTAGTTTTAATCATGCCTGAGTCAGATCTGCTCATGGACTATATACAAAACTGATATTAGGTATGTTTCGTAGTTTACTGCTTCCCTGTACCCCAACAAAGAAATTCCTAGAATGAAAACTGAAGCTAAATATTATTAAATATTCAGCATTGAGTCTTTTTTCTAAATATTCACGTGTGTACAATAACCTGTCGCCAGTTAAAAGCATTTGTTTTTAATTTGCATAGTTCCTTGAGATGTATTTTGTTTAGTTTATAGAATCTTCTTATCCATGGGGACTTATAAGTATGTTAAATAAACGAAAGCAATAATTTGAAGATTTAGATGCGAGATCAGGTTGAGGGAGTATGCTGAATTCTGACCAAAATAATTGTATTATGTGTAAATCCTCCTGGATATTTGCCAAGAGCAGACGTAAGCATATCTGATACAATTTCCACCAAATCAAAAGATGCGTAGGCAGAACGACCACTTTACACGAAAGATAATTAAGAAATTGTTCATTTGAAAATATGCCTTTCTGTCAACCCGGTCCGAACATAGTGGAAATATAATGCATTAGAGTCCATTTATTGATGACTAAAAAGAAATTTCAGTAATTTACCTGTATGCAGCTTCGAAAACTACCAATGGCATTTCTAGCCAATGAGAGTTGGAGTTGATTTTATACGTCAGTAATTTTCACTTTAATCAATAGTGTGTATTGTGTTCAGAGTACAGTATTTAAACACGGTCGCTGTAGAATAGTTATTTTGACTAGATTTCCACCATCGTACAACATCGTCATGGCAGCTTTTTCAGCAGTTTTTAGTTTCGTGGCTCTGTTTCTTGCTTCGATAATGGCTACTGAAAAGACAAAATTACAAGGCGAAGAGGCCATTCTTGCTGAACTCTCAGACCTTTTTCAGAGCCCCCAGCAGCCGGTCGATCAGAGTAACCAGATTCAGCATAGGCAGGTGGATACTGTCAGTAGTAATCCGGGTTCTTGTCACTGCACGTGCAACTGCAATAGCCAGCCTACATGGGGCGATGGTCTCGGACCTGTTTGTCCAAATTACTATCCTAACTGTGGTGAATCGCTCTCTGGAAGACCACGAGACTGTCAGGATCTGTACCGAAAGGAGTATACTAGAACCGGTGTGTATGTCAATTATCCTGACAGGCGTCAACAAGGAATCTATATACGCTGTGACATGGATACTACCGGTGGTGGTTGGACTGTCTTTCAGAGAAGAGTCAGCGGGGACGTGGATTTCTATCGCAATTGGTCAGATTATAAGCAGGGATTTGGTGACTTGAATGGAAACTTCTGGGCTGGAAATGATAACATCCATGCTCTCACAGCACAGGGCAACTACCAACTGCGTATAGATTTGTCTCTTTCGGACACAAACAAAACCTACGAAATGTACAGTTCTTTCAAAGTAGGAGATGAGAATAGTGGATACTTCCTCACGGCGGGAGGGTATAGCGGAACTGCGGGGGACTCCTTTAGTTATCACTCAGGGGCCAAGTTTAGCACCAAGGACCAAGACAACGACATCAATGAATCAAATTGCGCTGAAGCACACAAAGGTGCATGGTGGTACAAGTCTTGCCATCAGTCAAATTTGAATGGTATATATGGGTCCATTGGATTTGGGGAAGGAATAAATTGGCTTTCATTTTCCGGATATTACACGTCGTTGGTGTATGCCGATATGAAAGTGCGAAAACTGTAAAAACAACATGTAAATACTCGCCTGGACCAAACTGAAACAATTCGATGAGAACTCAACGCGGTATCATTAAAATCCAGATTTTATACGAATACAGTTAGGTTCAAATTAACTATAAGGTTTCACACTCTATAAATGTGAATATTGTTACACCGAATTGTATGTACATTTGTTTAACAGAGTTTTTCCACATTTATCATGTTTTTTTTTTCAAAGTAAAACTTATTTATTATCAGCATTGCTTTAAGACAAACTGTATATGCATACTTTGGTATAGCGCAAAAATAAATCATATACTTAACATAAATTGTTTGAACTTTGTACTCAGAGTTTTCTAATCTTCACATAGTCGCTTATTTAATTTAACTATATTTCCTGCTTAATTTAATTTACCTAATTTATATGAGAGTCAAGTAAAATAAAACGGTTATCTCGCATATACCTTAATTAATATTTTCTCCAAACGTTTCAAAGAATGTTTTCTTTGCATTTTAAGAAACTTTTAAAATTTTGGTTGCAAGTTCAGGTACCGTTTGATAAAGATTTTTCATAGAATGCTACTGGATTACTGGACTTATAATTCATTCACGAGACTCGAATTTTGAATTTATATAAATTTATGGGCGACCAGCTTATTTTTTCTTTTATTAAACAGTTTAAATGTCTTTGTGTCCACAAGTTACTATGTCTTACAGGATCAGACTTGTAAATTAGTAGTCGTTTAACGCATTGTCTAGCATTATAGAGATTGTGTTCGTTGCCGTATCAATACTTATGTATTATTCAAAACGTCTTGAGGTTTTACTATATCTTTTCAGAACGTATATGCTACTCCTATCATGATAATACCTGCTTTCTATATTAATAAAATTCTTAATCACATTAAACTTTGATTTGTGTCCTTATAGAGGGAGGGAGATTCGATCAAGTTCTTTACATGCTTGAGAAATTGATTTGTACTATTTTTTTTCTTTCTTTTCTTTATTTTCCCTTTTTTAGTAATGAGTTTAGTAGTACACTTTTCATTCCCAGTAACCATTAAGCACCTACGCTGGCCGCCATCCACAGTTGCTATATCATACTATACGTAAATGAAGAAATCCAAGCTCCTACATTCAATGTCACCAATCTGGATTTCAGAAGGATCAAAAGAACTTGGCTTTTTTGCATCAAACAATCTGTAATCGAACCTATATTTCACAAATTTGAAAATACAATACATGCAAACTTGTTGCTTGTCAGCTCGCGATATTTGCATGTTATCTCGTTTTCAGCTATATCCCTTTGATTTTTTTGTAGCAAAAGGTTTTCTATTTGTAGAGCACGTCAACATTTATTGAGAGAGAGAGAGAGAGAGAGAGAGAGAGAAAGAGAGAGAGAGAGAGAGAATGAGAGAGAGAGAACATTTTATTTAAATTTGCAATAAAATGTATTTATGAAATACCGTTGATATTATTATTAAATTGTGCATATTAATTACTTTGCCGTATTGAATAATTCGCTACAAAAATTCCTCTAAATATATATATATATATATATATATATATATATATATATATATACACACAATAGTTTTGAGGAGAATATAATATTTAAGGTACAACAATTCGCAAATTTTGGTGGTAAGATGGGCCGTGCAGGAGTCTTGCGTGAGATTTTGAATGTAAATGCATTTAATATATATATATATATATATATATATATATATATACTTCCAACACTCTGAGCCGTACAAAAGGACGCTCAACACGTTGCTCTTGAAGATACGGATCTTTGTGTGGACACTGAGGTTTCTTGTCCTCCATATGGGCTTCAGCATTGCGAAGGTCTGGTTGGCCTTGCCGATTCTTGTGACGACTTCCCTTGTGCTATCTCCATCCGTGGCGACCTTGCTACCCAGGTAAGTGAAATCGTCTAGTTCTTGCAGAGGCTGGTCATTGATGGTGATTGGGTTGCCCACTCTAGTATTCTTCCTCAAGACTTTTGTCTTCCCTATGTTGACTCGAAGACCTATGGTATTTGCTGTCTGTACCAACTGTTGCGTCTTCTGTTGAATATCCTGGTGTCTGCTTGCCAGCAACCCGATGTCGTCGGCATAGTCCAGGTCATCCAGCATTGAGGTCAACGTCCATTGTATTCCATGCCTCTTGCCCTCTGTGGTGCGGCGCATGATCCAGTCAATGGCCAGTGAGAAGAGAATTGGAGAGAGAATGCATCCTTGCTTCACTCCGGTTTCCACCTTGAATGGTTCAGTGAGTTGGTTGTTGTGGATATATTTATATATATATATATATATATATATATCAATGTCTACCGACAACAAAACCTGTTTGCGTACATACTCATATTTCCGACTGAAGGATGAAGGCACTTGTGAAGTTGTCATGAATGTAGTAATTTTTAAAATCCAAGAATGCGTGACTGTCAGTATGTATTATGAATACATTACGTCGCAGAACCAGACATGATTAGATGGGAATCTGGATATGATGTTTCACTGAAGACCGTTATTAACCTGAATTGGAGAAAACACTAACAAGATCATAACTTCGAGCTTAGTGTAATCCTAATGCTCGTTTTAATTCTGAACTAAGAACACGATTACAGTAAGTGGGAAAATCCGATCAGGGTTCGAGGAAACGTAACATTGTAATCTAGTAAATCCCGGAAAACACAATGACAGCATATACTAAAGCAACTGGATATATTTTATACCTTTGGTACCAACCATGATCAGTCCATGCAGGTCCCAAGGGTTGGACAGGATCACGTTATTCAAATCCTTCATATGCATCAAAGTATGATATGAAAATGTCATCCTCAGGATCAGAGTTTTGTGTCGGATGCTATCCTGTCCAATGTCGATGCACAATGAAAAATGTATTATCTGACATTGATGAAAAGAAACGAGTATCGACGTCAAAAGCGCATATTGTGAATGGTGTTATAAAGTTTCAAACTCTCAGAAGTATTTCCTTATAATTTTGTCGCAAAACACAGTTTCATTATTTTCAAGCGTCATGAATTAATCGTGAATGATATGGCAGGTATTATTGCAACAGTTTGCAACAGTGGACTTTTCAATAGACGCTAAATGCTAGCCAAGGTTTGTCACCGGAGGCTGATAGTGTAGCATCATTCAGATGCAAAATTAAAACTGGCTTTCAGTAACAATTTTAAAATGTATGATACCTATAATTCCTAAACCTCTGCTAACGGATAAATAAGTTATAAACCTATGAACGTTGTAAACATAGCATTTATAGTATCGCCAGAAATCGATAAAAATAGTAAACGCACATTGACTTTCCATTGTATCCCAAATACCTCAAAAAAACAAACAACAATAATAAGACACAATAAAAAAAATAAACATGCAAAACGAAACAGATTGTCCAAATAAAAACACCCTGTATTAGTTAAGTTGCCTCCGTTTTCGGGTGGGGTGCTTCCAATTTATTTAAATTAATACAGAAGACCCAACGTGCCTCGTTTTTGTCAGAAATTGAAGTAGATCAAATGTTCTGAGCCCCCAGTCAGCGGTGCCGACAGTTAAGTTAATGAATACACAAAATGAAATTTTAAATAACAACAATTTAATATGATTCAAACAATAATCTCTCAAATACAATTCAGCTAATATCATATCACTCATCCAAGTGACGGCCTAGTTCATCCTTTGAATTAGTGTGTGAAATTTCCCTTCTGTCCTGAGTCCTACTCATGTGTATGTTTTTTATCTTCTTTTCCTTTGTCTCCCTCCGTTCTCCCTTCAACTTCTCCCTCTGTCCCTCCTTCCCTCTTTTGTCTCCCAGTGTTACGATATGCACGATATGGCCCAGTTAGACCACCATACGTTTAAATCATTACCAAGGTGTCGTGTTTCTCGTGCCATTATATTTTTAAAATATACTTTTTCTTTGCATCGAGCGATGCCTTCATTTCTTGCGCGGCACGTGCGTGTTATGTGTCAAGCTCTAAATGTATTTAACTGTCGGGGCGGTATTACCATTTCACTTTGTTTGAGCCAAAGAGTTGGGTGATTTGTATGCTTTTTAATCAACTCTTATAAAAAACAACAACTAGTAATCAAACACATTCAGTGTTGTATTATGACCTATGGAAGTTGATAGCGAGATGAAACGACTCAAATTATTAACAGGAATATGGACACATGTGCATACTCCTGTTGATAATATTTTCTGGTCGCTATTTCAACTAATTGTGAAAACGTACTATGTATGTATTAATGTTTTAGTATATCGTATTTCTATTTAAATGGCATACCATTTCTACGTCACAGTCGTACATGAGGAATATTTCAGGCGGGTCATATTAACCCATTCTTAACCGTAATATATTTAATGTAGTTACAATTAAAGTCGACTATTCGGAAAGTTGTTTTTTTTTCCATATTCAGCTCATTAGATTGGAAAAGCCAGACGAGTGAGTGAATATGAGGATGTATGGTGCACCAATACGATGCTAGGCCACCAGTTTAGTGCCCACGTGTGGGTACAAGTCTGGAGGATGGGAGTCAAGACTTGATAGAGATGTGGTGATATCGACGTAGTGCTTCACAGTAGTGTTTAACTAAATGAATGTAATAACAGTAGTGTTAGAATGCATGAATTTTGTAATAACAGTAGTGTTTGATTACATGAATTTTAGATTGACAGTAGTGTTTGACTACATGAATTTTGTAACAATAGTTCTTGACTACATGAATTCCATATAATAGTTTTTGACTACATGATTTGGGTATAGTAGTCGAATACAATTACTTATGTGTTTTATATTCATATTATGTACCGGTGTATTTATGTTATTCTTGTGTCTCCTACTCATTAGTATGAGAGTGTAATACATTTTCATTGTCACTCACATACGTGTTTGTTATTTCTAACAACCCTGCCAAGACTCAAAGGGTGTCAGCTCGATTACGTTACACCCAGAGACTCGGACCTCTGCTGGGGTAATTCCCACTGGTCCCTAAAACTTCCTTCTAACTTCTCTTTTGTCTCCCAGAGACTCGGAGACACAGCACTGAGTATTTACCTCTGGTCCCTAAAAGCTTCTGTTTCGAAGCTCCCTTATTATTCCCAGAATAATAATCCCGCCATTACGAATGGTCTCGAAGTAGTTGTATTTGCGTTGTCCTGCCGAAAAATAGTAATACTACTAACGTTTGGGTTCCCAAGATGATATAGTCAAAGTTAAGATTCTAATGTCTGGCACGCCTAACTCAATTCTGATTGTATGTTCCTTCATAATGATCGGACATTGTCCTTCCTAACTGCCTGTCAAGGATGTTTACCATACAATTTGACGATCCCTTGTTCCAAACAAGAAATCGGCACTTGCCTGTGAACAAGGTTACGTAACTGACTTTGGCAAAAAAAACTTGCACGTCTCTCGTTTATGGCTATGTCAATTAACGTGCTGGACACCTCTGATATTTTGCCGGCGAGAATTTATAGCCTCAGGGTTTAACATACCCATGCTAAAATCTAGTTCTTCTATAACGTGACAATCACCACACGCTTGACAATATTCGGTATATTATTCTCCACATTTGTCGAAATGCAAATGTACGTTACACACGCAACAAGCAATTGTTTGAGCGACGCGACACGCTGACTACGGACACGAATATACACCCGACATACCGTTATTTACAGAACGATCTATGCCATTTCAAAACTCCTACTCGTATCTGATATGCATCTGGTACTGCGTCAAATACAACGACCATCGCATCAAGCGTCTAATCGACAATTTTGCTTGCGCCAGATAGGTGAGGGGTTTGTGGTCGGTTTGCAATATAAACTTGCGCCCGTACAAGTGCCGCTCGAACCGTGATATTCCGAATACGATTTCGAGGCAATCCCGCTCTGATACGGAATAGTTCTTCTCAGCAGCAGACAATTTCCGACTGCCGTACGCGACAGGCAATAGAGTCTCCTCGTGCTCTTGTAACAGCACTGCTCCCAGTACCGTGGCAATTGCAGAATCAAGTAAACAATGTGCTTTGGATGAATTTTAGCATGATAAAAATATTAGTTACTAACCTTATATTATTGTTCTGGTGTTGATAGTAATAGCAGCAATGATGTGATGTGTATTGCCTTTGTGTGTGTGTGTGTGTGTGTGTGTGTGTGTGTGTGTGTGTGTGTGTGTGATGGTAATGACAACACTATCTAAATGGGAAGGATCATCATCATGAAGCATCAAACTGATGTGTGTGACCACGCAACGCTTTACACAGCGATATATCAAATGAATCCAATGATGAATGACCATTGAAACTGACCTTATGTAGATGTGGATGAGGTTGAAGCTAATGTTTCTATCAGTATGACTGACCGGTGAATCCTAAAAGTTTTACAATGCAAATTGAGACCTGCACCCCCCCCCCCCCCCGTTAAAAAATCCCAACAACAAACAAAAAACATGACAAACAAGTGATACTGATGCACTGGATTGCGCAGTGAAAACACAAGCTATATTTTTAACTCCAACAAACGTTCTAAATAGGTTAGAATGCTTCCATCTCATGAATATGAAAACTTTTCTTCCTGTAGTGAAAATAAATGAAAGACAAGTCCTGCAGAACATTCTCCTCCAAAGAAATAAAAGCATTATATTGTAATTTCCAGGCATCATGTCTTTTTCCAAATAAAATTATTTAATAAATTCATGAGAAAACCATTTTATGTCGCGTATATTGTGGGGAAAACTTTACAGCTATAATGCCTAAAATAGAATAAAGCCAAGGAATAACAACTTTCATTCTCTGTTCATGATAGTTGTAGTTTTGATGACAAATGAAGTATAAAAACTGCACAGTACCGGGCATGATTCTGAAAACTGCCGGTTGAAAAATTTAAATTTTCCTCAAGAAATGTGGTTGAGCGGTGGAATAGTGATTTCGTTCCTTGCAGAAAATAATGTTGTTATAGGGTTTAATGTCATTTTTCAGCACAAGATATGCAAAACAAGACGGCCATCATTAACGGTGGAGAAAGACCCCGGAAAGAACAACCGACCCACGAGAAGTTACCGGCAAGCTTTCTCGCATATCCACACTGGCCGAATCCCAAATAATGAAATACATAACATAGCACTCCATCATTATAATGATGTATATGTGTGCCCTAGTTCACCACCTTATAGTGAGACTGTCTTATATAATTACATTATTCCATCATTTTTTGTGTTGGCCATGATGGCCTAGATGATACCGTCTTACAGTGAGACATCCGTATAATGAAATACATGATACATTATTCCACCATTATATTGATGTTCATTGGGGTCTAGAGTATAATGTCTTCTAGTGAGACTGCCTTGTCACGAAATGTGTGTATGTGTGTTATTAGGAATTTTCAAACAATGACTAGTCTGTAGATGTAGCTAGCAGCATGTAACTCGTACTAAAATGAGCTCACTGGTACATCATTTTCATGCTTGAATTACTATAATAAGATATGCATGCCCCTCAAGAAGAAGGATTCTGCCATGCCAAAACTGCGTTGCGGCCACGTTTTAATGTATATCCATTCCTCAGGCTCTAAATATGTTGGATCTTATTTTACTTTCATAAAATTTGGTACATGTTATTGAATACATCTTTAATTTGTTAAATGTTTGTGTGCATGTTTGTGATTTGTATGTTTAATGTAGGTATAAAACAAATTCATAAATTATGTAACAACTTTATCAATTATAATAACGTATAATGCAGTCGTGATTAGTAAATGCAATTGCACACTCTGTGTCTTTTAATAGAACTTGGACAATTCATATACCACAATTCGTCCCAACATAGACGAATAATTGTTTAACTACATACCAGAAGGTACCAATTACATTGATTTTTTGTTTTGTTTGTTTTTTATGGTTTAACGCCATTTTTCTGCACAATATAGGCTATACATGGCGACCGGTATTAATAGTGGAGGAAGAACCCGGAATACCCCGGAAAGAACCACCTACCACGAGAAGCTACTTACAAGCTTTTTCACATACCCTCATCTGCCGAATCGAAGAATCGAACCTTCGCAGACACAGGTGAAATGGCAGTGATCCGTAACGGACAGCGTTTTAGACCACTCGGCCACTCGGGGCCCCCGAAAACATTGTTAACAACTCATAAGACATACAATGGCATCAAGAGTAGGTAAAATGATATAAAAGATGTTCTGAAACGTATATAAAGGTAAATAAATTAAGTACTTGTTTGTAAGATGTAGACAGTATGATAGCAAGGAATTAGAGCAAAAAGAATCATTATATCTTGGTATGAAGTCCTATTATTTTCTCACTAATGGTAGCAATAATTATTTAAAGAAATTATGAATTGCTACCAGTTAAGTAACTTCTGCAAAATCAAATGTATTTTATAAGTTTAAAAGTCCAGACTTAGTGTTGCTAAGGAAAACGATTTTATTGCATGTTGTTACAATCAGACGTTGTCAAAACCTTTTAAAATTATTTAATTACTAAATATATTTATTTTAAACTATTTGCTGACTGACTTTAATCACCTGTAATAGTTTAGACAGGTAATGACTTTAACGTTTATCATAGAAGAAAGTTTGCAATGGGAAATGTTTAATAGAAGCCATTTATTCATTGCATTCTTTAGAAATATTATATTTACAGAGGAGGAAGTGTTGGATTCTCCTGCGTCTGTTCCATACGTGGTTCGCTGGAATGAATAATGCTGTTATTATGATTAATAGGTAAATATTTTTTTAAATTTAAATTGTATCATGCAAATTTTTCATCTTAGGTTCTCTGTTCTCTATTAATGAAAGTAGATTATTCAGTAAGATTTGAAGATAATTATATCTAGTATCATTTCTAGTAATCATATCGTAACTGAAATATAAACCTTTTCAGTTGCTTTGTCTATGCATACCTATATACAACCAGATTCCAAAACAAAGTACACACTTCTAAACTCATTAATTTCATTCTTTTGTTCTAAAATATTAGTGGAATGTGACATCGTTAGCCTGCAAACGTTGAAACAAATGTTTCTGTTTCCAGACCTGACGAACGTGGACGCCACCTCACTTCGGGTTCGGGTTAGTACATTGGTTGCGTGCACTAGTTATGTCCATGTTAGGTGGGCTTGATAAGTTAGTTAGATGGGTTGATTATATTCAAATAAGCTGAGTTGGTTACATTCAAATAAGCTGAGTTGGTTACATTCAAATAAGCTGAGTTGGTTACATTCAAATAAGGTGAGTTGGTTACATTCAAATTAGCTGAGTTTGGTTGCATTCAAATAAGCTGAGTTGATTACATCCAAATTAGCTGAGATGGTTGCACTGATGGTCTGTAGATCGGTTAAGATATTGTTAAGTCAAATTAGTGTTATGTTAAGTTATGGGTTTTGGTTATGTTGAAGTTGTGTTAGATGGTTACATTCAAGTTAGTTGGAGATATTACCATTATGTGGGTTATTTAAGATCTAGTTACGTGCTTGGGATAATTTAAGTTATTTGGTGAAGATACATTGACATGGATTATTCTTCCTAAAGTTACCTGTGTTGGTAGTTAGAGTTAGATGGGTTGGTTAAATTAATGTTAGGTGTGTTGGTTACGTTGAAGTTATGTAAGGACGAGACATACAACAGGCAGAGAGACATACGCATTTATAACATCAAATACAGGACGAATCATATACACCAGTAGAAAAAACACAGCAAGACGTAGACAGGGCACCACAGAAATAGAACAAGACAACAAATACGTTAACTTACAAATTAATTGGGTTAAGTAAGATAAAGATAGGTGTTTTCGTTCTGTTAAAGTGAGGTGAATTGGTTATGTTAAAGTTAGTTGGGTTGGTTATATTCATTTAACCTTTGTAGATTACATTAAATGTTAGATGGTTAAGCTGTTGTTAGCTGCATTGGGTTGGTTATTCTAAAGTTAATTGAGTTAGTTACGTTAACGTTAGTTGAATCCGTCGATAGTCGGACGTATGGACGGTCGGACGCACGGTTGGACCTACTGACGGATGATCGAATTACGAATGGATGGACGGACGGACGGACGGTTGGATGAACGGAATAATAGATAAATGGACGGTCAGATGGATGAATGGACGGACTGAGGGATAGAGAATGAACAGAATAAACGTTGAAAAGACGGATGAAACAATGCTTTAAGGATGGTATGTTGTTCTGATAGATTAGTGGATGGACGGACGGACGAATCGATGGGTAGTTAATTGATTTAGGTGCGATAGACTAGAGTTTGATACAATGGTGCGTTGGTTGTGTTGAAGGTAGTTGGTTGTCTATATGAATGTTAGAAACACCATTGAAGTCAAAATGTGTGTTAAGGTATTCTTAACTGGATTGGTTATTTTCAATGTAGTTGATTTAGTTAATTTGAAGTTAGATGCAATGGTTATGTTTAGGCTATGTAGGTTGGTTAGATTTTAAATTTGGTGAGATAAGTTACCGTTTGAGGAGATGATTAAGTTATTGTTAGATGTGTTGGATAAGTTACGGTTAGTTGTTTTGGTTAAGTTGAATTTAGGTGGGTTGCTTCAAATAATGCAAAAAGGTTGATGGCATTAAAGTTAGATAGTTGGTTAATTTATTGCTAGCCGGTTGTTTAGTTTAAAATTAGATGAGTTGGTTACGTTGAAGTTAGGGAGATTGGTTTAGATATTGTTATGTCATCTTATTGTTATTGTTATGTTGTACTTTTGCTTTGGTTATGTTAGGTTATGTAGGCTGGTTACATTCAATTAGGTCGGATATGTTACCATTAGTTGGGTTGTTTAAGTTACTGTTAGATACTTTGGTTAATTTAAGTTAGGTGATTTGGTCAAGATACAGTTACTCGGATTATTTATGTTAAAATTACGTGTGTTGCTAGTTAGTAGATGGGTTGGTTAAATTGATGGTGGGTAAAGACAATGCATACAACAGCAAGATAGACATTCACAAATATAACAATAAATACAGGACGGATCATATATAACAGTAGAGAACACCCAACACAACAGTAGACAGGGCACCACTGAAATAGAACAAAAATACAATAAATAGGTTAACTTACGAATTAGTTGGGTTAGTTCTGTTAAAGTGAAGTGAGTTGGTTATATTAAAGTGAGGTGAGTTGGTTATGTTAAAGTGAGGTGAGTTGGTTATGTTGAAGTGAGGTGAGTTGGTTATGTTAAAGTGGGATGAGTTGGTTATGTTAAAGTGAGGTGAGTTGGTTATATTAAAGTAAGGTGAGTTGGTTATGTTAAAGTGAGGTAAGTTGGTTATGTTAAAGTTAGTTGCGTGGGTCATATTCATATTAGCTTGGTTGATTACATTATAGTTAGATGGTTGGTTAAGTTACTTTTAACTGGCTTAGTTATTTTAGAATTAGATGGGATTGTTTATTAAAATTTGATTATAGAAATATGATGAAATCTGAAACAATTTTAAACAAGCCGCTTAATACAAAATGACTAGATCTGAAACAATGCAAGTTACAGCATCCTCTAATTTGCCCTCCAGCCAGAAGATAAATAAAAAGTACTGCGACTGGAATTAAGAAAACAAAACAAATATTTGTCGCAAGAAAGCTAGAAAACTCCTTTGAAAAACATGAAATGAATATAGATCTAGAATTTTAAACCCAAATGTATAATCGTTTTATGTAGTTTAATCAGCAACAAAATTTGAATCAACAGTAAATTATTAGCAATCAGATTACAGATAAATGTTTAATAAATGAGGAATAGTGCTTATTAAAATCGGAGAAAAATGTAATAGAATTAGTAGATTCCAAAAGGTAGCATTTGGTCCAAATGTATTCAAGGTGTAAAATTAGCTACTTAGAATGAATGGATTACCACCATAAAACTCTGACGTAGTAATTCAGCGTACGGGATACACTAATATAAAGAATACGACCTCTCACAGAATATTGTCTGAGAATTATAAAATTATTTGGTTCGCTCACTTCCTGTGAAACGCTGTATGTAAGCATATATGACTAGCGTAAACGTCTACGACTTGCGCAAACGTCTACGACTAATGTAAACATCTACGACTAGCGTAAACGTCTATGATATCTATGGACACAATTTTGATGTATAATCTCACCTCTGTGTTGAGGAAACTGCTCTGAATGAGGTGTATAGAAACGGGACAAGTGGTATGATAGCAAATGTACTGGTTTTCTATGACGTCTGTAAAAGGGTATGTGTCTGGTTACACAATTGTCGATCTGACAGATTCAGACTGCGTTTATTTCTCAAAATTCTGGAAAAACACTAAGTTGTATTTTTTCTCAGTGAACAGTTACACTGTGACCTCTCAGAGATGACATTGACGGAAGGATCTTTGAGGGTATAGATAGAGGTTCAGAATAGGGATTCCTGTTCTTATTGTCTTCAAGAGTAACGTGTGTCTGATCCATAATGTCCATGACTTCGGTTGTTATCTGACGTGATAAAGTATTTGGGCTTGTTGACTTTAGTGTGTTAAATACTGATTTGTTTCTTCCTAATGCTACCCCTTTCAGCTTAAAAGACTACTACTTAAGTTGATGGTTGAAAGCTGATTAAACGAATCGTCTTTCTTTTTTTCACAGGATTCATTGCATGGTACACATCTATTATATGACACCCCCATATATACATAGAACATGGTCGTCAGTTTTAATATTGGTTCTCAGAGTTATCAAGAGTTGTTGGTTTATCAATGGAATGTATTCAGCTTTGTATGTAATACAAATGAAGCCACTTACTGCTTTTATTTATGATGTTATATATTCCGTCAAATGTGTTCAATCCACAGTAACGCGTAATCAACACATCATAGCTTTTTATCTTTGACAATATTTGACGATCGCTCCCTAACTACTGGGTATTGAGACTTTTTATCAAATATATGCAGAGCTAATATAAAATAGCATAAAACTAATATTCATTAACATGCATTTCACTTTGTTTTGTATGCATGACATACAGCAGCAAGAAGTGTGAACAGACGAAGTTTTTAAACAAAAATAAGGCCTCTACAGAGACCGAAACGTTTTCAGACAAAACTAATAAAAGGTGAACAGAACGAGTTTTCAAACCTCTACGGAGACCAAAAATAATTCAGACAAAACTAAAAAATGACAGTTTTGGTAAAAGTCCTAAGACAAAAATCCTTTTGATAACAGTCTTAAGATGGAAATCGTTTACGATTAAAATCCTTTAAGGATTTTACATACAGACTAATTTGTAAAGTCTCTCCTCCTAAGTCAATCAAATTATTGGACTGGTCAGTGAGTTTAAAATTAATTCTCGTTAATGAATCATTATGACATCGCATATACACTGGATTTGTTGGATCTTCAATTATTAGAAATCCAGCAGGAGCCGTTGGTGCAAACGAATATAAAATATATCCTTGCTGGGCTTGATTTGATCTTTCGAGATTTATTTGGTAACTTCCATCAATAGCATCACATACTCGATTTATTGCAATCACCGAGGATATATTAACATTAGCAGGAGCAATATGTCGCCCACCATCGTCTGGATCATTATTATGTTTGAGGATAGTTGTCTGTGGTTGTGTTATTTTTTCCATGCGGCGAGTATCAAAGGGAAGTATTCATGGAGGAGATCATTGGGTGATGTGTTTGGTCTGTCTGCATTATACTCGGGAAATTTAAATACTGAAATATCTTCTACACATACATTAAATTGTTTTGCAAGTTCTATTCTCTCAGAACCATCTTTGGTATATAATACTTCCTTGAATAAGTCGTAGATTAAACAGTTCCATATCGTATGCAATATGATTTAGTATTTCCGTGTATTTGATAATTGAGGTTTTCGACGATAAATCAAAAATATGTTCTTGAAATCTCTGACGTAATTTATTTAAATACTTCTTATACCCTTAATTAAAGGAATGAAAATGTTCCGAGACACTAACTAAATTCATTTCGACCCAACCACCCGCCCATCCTCTATCAAAACCGCAACTCCCATTACAGTAAAAAGCCTGATTTGTCAAAAATTCCCGATTATGATTTATAGGAGGGATATCATGATATGATTTATTGTCTGTGACATAATCAGACGTTTTGGGTTCCGGTAGATTTTGATAAAATGGTACCTGAGGTGGGATTTCAGGCCATCCAGCACGGTTCTTATATAACTATGATAGATATCTACAGCATACCCATGTGAGTTTATCTCAATTGCAGATGATAGTGCTGGTTCATGAACTGTTATAGCGACTTTTGATTCTTTTCCCGTAATGGATTGTATTCTACGTTGTAATTCATTATTGATTTGTTCGATTTGGTAAGACCCAGAAGGTAAGAAAACTATACTCCAATCTGGAGTCCCGTCTTGTTTATTTTTACTCGCAAACACAAAGGAAATATTCGGTTGCTGACCACCAAATGATTTTGATCTAATATGCAACCAACTGTGGTATATTGGTAATTGTGCCAGCGCTATCTCCTTAGCCGGAATCGCAGTGGGGAAATTCACACTGAATTCAGCGTTGGTTGAGGTTATTGAGATCACGGTTGTCTTTTGCGGCGTTGTGTTTGTCGCTATTTGTTGAAGTAATTCCGTTGTTGACATTTACATTGTCATTGTTTTTATTAATTACCACTGACAAAGGTTATTGTAAATATTCCCATGTCGCTCTTATGTATTATTGCACTGACACATTAAACGATTCTCTTGAAAGCAGGGTCAATCTATAAATACCTCTGACTTCAGCAGTAGTATTCGTCCACCAACACCTTCGAGTAGCGTTGATTTGTCACTGAGAATGACATTAATTGCTCTGTAACCAACAGCAGGAGGATCATTTACATGAGCTCGGAAATGTATGTCAACGACGGATTGTCTGGTTCAATCAAGATGTTCCAACGAAAAATAATAAATCGGATATCGATTTCTAAAATCTAATTGTGATATTTGCAGACCAGTATCTACATTATTATCACGTCCCATAAATTTCAGCAAACAATGATACGCGCGTGCTATTTGGTTTTGTCCGTAATCAAGTAAAATATCCTGGGATGGTTATTGTTGTCCGTTTATCCTCAACGAGACTTCAGTAACACCTGGTTGATCATTTGATCATATGGCTGCGTATTTGTGAATTTAATCGCGTCTTATCCTGTAACGCAACAAACACTCTGTTTTGATGCCATGTGCCATGCAAATATACCATTAGCAGAAGTCTCCATAATATCTGTTGTTGTAGTTAGCCATGATAGCAATGATTTACCACCTGTATCCTAAATGATAGTAATTTTTCATCTCCGGTGATTGATGGAGTCATTGCTGGCATCCACAGTGAGAGTTTTGATATATTTACTTTACCATCAGCAACACCAGCACCATGCCAGATTGCATCATTATCGTCGCCTTTTAGCACGAGGACTACTGTATCTTTCGCTCCTAAGATAATCTTTCTAACATTTCTGCAAAATTCGAAAATATGAGATAGTGGAATCGCGCATGAAAATAATCTACGCGGTCTTTGTAGCATTGATTCGAGTGTTGCAAACCCTAAGTTGTAATTTGCGACATAAACTTCACTGATAATATCAAAAGTGGCAGCTGGTCTTTTATATCTGGCTGATTCTGGATCAACTGCAGTATCTTGTGTTGCCTTTACTTTAACATACTGAACAAGTTCAGCATGATCAGTAATATCCTTAGCGAACATCACAGATGGTCCAGACGATCTTGTATAACCATCAGAATATCTTGCTAAGCCCACTATTGATGTGGCAACATCAACATCATGCTCTATAGATTCAATCTATCTTCCATCAATCATATATCTAGCGCTACTAAATAATGCCATGATCCCATTAGTGGCAAAGCCATTTTTGGCACAATCTGCATATGGCGTATTAGCATCAACATTTGTTACAAGTTCTCCTTCTACATCGATAAATGCTTCGGCGGGTACAAAGTATTTGCTAGTATCTTGAGCCTGAAATTCGATTCTTGATCGACTATTTGGTTGTATAGCGTTATAGGAACAAAATTGATAATCGCGTACAGAATCATATTTTTGAGAACTAGGGCATCTAAATCAAATTCCTGAACGGGTGACGATTTGAACATTTTATTATATATTTCTTGATCTAAATCGCGATCTCAGGCCACTTCCTGCTAACATATTTGTCATAATATTTCCCTGAGCATCAAATCCTTCATTTATCTCAGATGCTATTTTTTGATCCACTACGTTGTTTATTATTTTGCTAATATTCGCAGGCATAATCTCCGTTGATGGTAGTTTTCCTGGTGATGTTTTTCTTCGTCGTCGAATTAGTGTTTTAGCCGCGGGAAATGCTTTAACGGCAACACCACCAACAGCGCTAATACCTTTATCACGAATAACATCAATAGCTTTCATTGATACTTGTTTTGCGATTGGTGCTATTTTTGGAGCCATCCTTGCAAATAACCATTGAACAACATCACCGAGACTATCTCCATAATACACCCTATAAATAGGCAATCGTGAATTTACTACGTAACTCATAATTGGTTTATAGTGGTTGTAGTGTATGGTCATTTTATATAAATACTATTTATCTAATCAGTGAATCAGTCACTAGGTAGAAAGTCACTAATGACAAAGTCATCATCGACAAAGTCACCAATGACAATTAGTCAATATGATAATCAATAAATTCTCGATATACACCAATATCCATGATACCACCCTCAAATAGTCGTCTGCAGATATCAGCGGCTTCATTCATTATTTCTGGTGAGTTATTTCCAGTTCGTTTCCCCCCGATAAGAACCTCCATTCGTGATATGTCTCCTAGAACATTATTAGGACAACGAACAAGACCACTGCCATGTGTTCCAGAAGATGGACTTACACTTTGATAAAATCCACTTCCAGTTGCACCTTGTGCATCATCATCTTCTTCTCGATCAGATAGGATATAATACTCTTGTTGTTTTTGTTCTTGTTTGCTTTTTGTCTCCGTGTTTATCTCCGTGTTGGTGTTTGACGTTTCTTCTCTTGTCTTTCTTCGTTTTGTCTTTGTCGTCCTTCTTCGTATCGAACATCATAATAAGTAATCCCATCTCTATAATTTACATACTCCAATTCTTTTATATTTATACGGCCAATCCCCTTATTCCATTTATAAAACCTATCAATCCATTCATCGCGCTTTATTCTATTTCTCTTATATTCTTCTTTTAAAAAATCATTTCTTGAATGATAGCTTTGAGCAGCAAAATCACAAAAAGTGTGATAATCGTTAGGTTTTAATATTTGAAATTCTTTTATCAGTGTTTTGGCCTCATCGGTAAATTAATACATAAAAGACAAAACACCCTTTTGAATTTTACCAACAGAACTTTCCTGTTCTTCAACATGTGGTTTAGCTCCAGCTGTCTGTTTTAACAACGGAAGAATACCCTTTCTTTATCTTCATCGTCAACAATATCTCTCAATATAGCCTTATCAGTGGTCAATGCAGCTTTCTCAGTGGCTGTAGTTACCGGTTTAAATAATTGTGCAGTATCAGTTGCAAAATGCAGTTTAAAATTCTTGTCGCGCTTGCAATTTTTGTCTGACAGAATCACTTACGTGTATGAATCTCTTTATTGCTTCTAATTGCTCGCTCGCTAGTCTATTTGTTAATGATTCTCCTATAATGTTATATATATATATATATATATATATATATATATATATATATATATATATATATATATATATATATATATATATATATATATATATATGTATATATATATATATATATATATATATGTATATATATATATATATACATATATATATATATATACATATATATATATATATATATATATATATATATATATATATATATATATATATATATATATATATCAATTAACTTCTAACAGCTAAAAACGCAGGCAATTTCTGTATTTAAAAACACTCGTGCGTTTTCACTTTCGTGTCCAGTGATAAAATCACTGGTGCAAAGAAAAACAACACATACAGTTGCATGATCATACCTGTAAGGTATATTACCTGTAAGGTATTTAACGTCCTTACAGTGATATAGAATTTCAAACCCATACAAATTGTCAAAAGGACATCGATCCATGTGTGTAATCTGCGACAATGGGTGTTACCTGTATTTGACTAAATTTGGAAATGAAAAAAAACACACGTCTCATTTCTAACTGCTTTAAAAAATTCGTGTTTTAATGGCAGTGTATTGTTCTGCTTAACGTGTTCCTTACTTATTTTTAGTCTTGAATTTATAGTACGCCTAACCTCATATTGTTGGCCGAGTTAACCTCTAACCATTTCGACTACGGTAATTAACGGAATGAATTTATTTACGTCGCTGTTATTTGCTGATAAATCGTTAACGGCTTGTTGTATCCGTGTTATAAAGGCATATTGGCATGGGAGGACATATTTATTATTTTGAGCGTTATCATCGAGATCTTGAAAAAAAGAAAGAATCTGATTAGAATCTAATTTATCTGATAAATGTATTTTTTGATTTTTTAAATATGAAAATGCTTTTATGATATCATTTATATTTTCGAAATTCATTGTATGATATTTATCTATATCTAATATATAAAACATATCATTTATATATCTAATATAACAAATATATAAAAAATTGGGGTCAATTTTGAGCCGTTTTCTTTCAAGCGTATGTACAATAACATACAACTACGACACAATCTACATTCGTTTCAAATGCGTTTGCATCTTATCACGCCTAGATATATACATGTAATCTTAATTAAGGTATACATGAAAGACCCCATGTGAATTCCTAAAATGCCTTCACACGTGAGAAGTCCAGAGGTCACATATATAAGACAACACAACCCCATCTAGTCCCCTCAGGTGCCTTCGCATCTGAGCGTTCCAAGGGGAAACACAAAACACAGTGCCCGTATGATGATCTAACTCGCCAAGTAACGGTCTAGAACCTCAGAGAGTGTGCTTAGTGTTTCACGTCACATCATATATATATCTTAATTAAGGGATATATATATATATATATATATATATATATATATATATAATATTATATTATATATATATATATATATATATATATATATATATATATATATATATATATATATATATATATATATATATATATAACGACGGTATAGTCTCCATTCGTTAAGATGCCTTCGATCTTATCACGCCTAGAGATATACATATACATTTACAAATATTTATAAATTATATTTACACTATTTACAAGTTATATTTACATACGGGAGCCATTCTCTCAATTCAACAGATTTTTTTGCACACCCTCCCCCAATGAAATTAATTCCCGGGGGTACAAAAAGTACCTCAAAATTAACTGCATTGGGATGATGTGCATTTTTTCTGTTGAACTTTTTGAGCATGGGGCGGACTCCACTGTATATAAAACGCTCCGACCGGTACCGTCGACAATAATGCCTGCCACGAGATTCCAACGCTGGGCTTCGGAACGAGATCCAACCGCGTACTGATTATGCTAAGTGTTCCAATCTACAAGTATAAATTTTGAAATTAATATATACTTTTGAGACATACACTTGTAGCAAAAAATTGTACATTTTCAAAATAAACCCAAAGGAATATATTTATAGTTAAAAATCGTAGATTTGAAAATAACCCACAGGAGTATATTTCCAAATCAACATAGAGAAAAATTTAGTTACATCGTGAATAACGTCTATTTATATTTATCTAAAGATCCCATCCAAGGACAGTAACTCTATCACACACACTTTCCATACCTGGAGTAATTATCAACCTTTGGTGTTAGGATGTCATTGTAAATATTCAAACATAATTCTTTTTTTAAAATGCTTTGAAAAAGCTGAATTTTGTATTCCCTCTGCAACACGTCGAACCGAAGGCACGAAATTATCGAAATACTTGCGGCGCTATTTATTAATTGAAATTGAAATATTCTTCCTTCGTTAATTTCTACGTTGAGAGATTTGACAGGTCTCCTTGCAACTATTTTAAAATTCCGGTTTCCTAAATGCAGTATTTTAACTCAGAGTGATAGATCGTAAATTATCTAAAGAATTATTCGTAGGATTTGAATCAATATGGTCAATCAGAAAACCATCTCTGATCAATCTAGACAAATAATAGTTTTTCCCCAAGCTGCAAATCTAAGCCATTATGCACTTCTAATGGTCTTTCCAATATGCGGTGTCTAACTACACCATCAAGAGACGCTTCATAATCGATGATCACGGGATGTGGTTGAAATTCTTGGCTCATTTATATACATACATATTATATGCCTAATTAATTATTACTTATTGAGAATCTATCAATGTAGTCTTGAGGTGTTCTTATAATTTTGTCAGGGACGCTGCCAGGGTTAGAGTTTGTAACTCTTTTATCATAATAGCGCGTAAGTTCCACTTATCGGTTACCACCATAATTGAGACACAGCTGCGCTTTTCCTCGCACTCCAACCTCACATCGTATGCAACGTAACGGACCATATACACATGAATCATATACACAGAATGCATTTTTCATGATATGTTACACACGGTTACTGATCCCATCATAAGCCACTTACAGTGACTCATTATATATATAATTTTTTTAATATTTAAATACTTGTTTAAATTATAATATGGAGGAGTTTGGTAGAACCTAGGAAAAATGTTAAATTCAATCTCGATAGAGTATCCGTAGATGCACCAAATAAGTGTCTAATAAGTGATAAAAACATGATAGATACAATCCATGAGAGGTTTTACGAATTTAAGCGCGATGGTACATCTCACTGTCAGTCAACATTTCGAATCGATGGTAGTGTTGATGCTACCATGAATGACAAAAAAGCAGCAGCGATAATATCACATCTTGACCATAAAAAGTATTTTTTTAGAGTGAAATTCATTATCCGTTCAGAAACAGGATATTTGATTATACGCGACACTTTTGAACCCATCTTGAAAAATAAAAGGACTGTCACTGTGAGTCAGGATTCCAAACCAGGAACGCTGACAGGAAATGGCAAACTGTATTACGAGAGAACTTATCCCGTGACAGCGGTTGTTTATGGGATCTATCCGATCAATGACAAACCGAGTATTGAGAAATTAAAACCCATGAAATTATCAGGAATAAATTGTGTAGCCGAAAGAATAATGGAGCATTTTACTAATGCGTTGCGTAGAAACAAGTTGACGGATCTAAGACGCAAAAAATAAATTAATGGGCGTTTGCAATCCGGGATAGTGGGGCAAGAATTCAAAATGTAGCTGAGTTAGAAAAGATATTAAAATTTCCAATAACTGTAGCGACAATAACAGGATAAGTATTATACGAACCGAAATATTAATCAAGTGGATCTCCAATCAAACTTATTGATCATAATGCACACGCGTGGACTCCGCAATAACAATATTTCCACGGGTTAGAACCATAAAATATCTACCCGTGGAGTTCTCCCGGGAGGAGGATTTGTTTGATTTTATTCACACGGTCAGTGTGGTTATTTCAGAGTTTTGAAGACGAAGAGTGTAAATTCGATAAATTTGTAAGACCTAATGGCGAAATATACCGTACTGAATCTCTTTACGACGAGATGAGAAAACTAGCTCGTGGTTTTTCAACGGAGAACAACGAGGAATTACTAACTAACTGTTCTACAATCCCGTCAGTTGCAGCTCATTTCTGCGAGAAAGAAAAATCTGTGGAAACCATCAAGAGTTGAATTTATCTCAGATGTCCAATTAAGATGTGTAGAAAACGGAAATGGTGGAATATGGAATTCCAAATATGATCCCCAAAGTGATTTTTTCGGTTGATATGGTTGCGTGTTTTCCGGCGAGTTTAATCGGGATAGGTGAATGCTCTGAATATTTTAAAAGATTTGGACATCCTACACACGAGATGACCCGTGTTGCGATTAATGGGTCACTTCCCGAGTTTGATCTAACCGGAATTGCTCGTGTAGCATCATTCGAGATCGCTATGGGACTTTATCCGTGCTGTTATGTTTGGTTTGGTAGACATATATCTGAAAAACAATGGATTCCAATAGTGTTATTACGGTATATGATTGATTGTAAAATATTAATATCGCTGACTGTCAGTGAAGCAGTTATATCATATAGAAAACAAACTAAGGTTTGGTTACCACAACCCGATAGTCTATGTAGTATAATTAGCGATAACAAAGAAATATTTCCTTCGTTCGACGAAGAAAATATGGTTAAATGGTCCAAGGAAGTCAGAAATAAACAAGCAAAGAAGCTCTGTAGAATAAAAATTGGTGAATTCACCCAGAGTAGAAAAAATATGATCACAAGCGATATTATTTTCAATTAATTCGAGATGATGCTGAATGCGATTTTATAATCGCAGATGCAACATCTGGAGGTATATATGTCAATCGTAAAGACGTATTCTTGTCCGAAATAACAAAATTCGGTACAATTGTTATTTACGTAGTTGGACATAATCCTCAATACACACATTTAAGGGCGTCTATGCTGGCTTATGCTTCTATCAATTTGCTATCGATGATAAATAGATTTCCTGACACCGCAGTTAGAATCGCCTTTGATAAATTTTATATAGATCTAAAACATAGCAAAGCAGTGGCTGGATGTACAAATTCCGACGAGTGTTGAGGATCATGATAATAAAAAAGGAAATATTGCGTGATTATTCTTAATCAAACTATGTTACAATTGAAAACAATTACATACAAAATAATCAGATATCAGAACTGTCGAAAACCCGTTCGTTATCCGATTCAATATATAGATATAAAACCAGTTACTTAATCGATTGTGGTGGGTCAGGGAAGACGACTCGTGTGATCGAATTATTTCGAGGGAAATATAACATGATTGTGCTAACACCAACACACATACTTGCAAGAGAGATGAAACAGCGAGGAGTTAATGCTTTCACTTCTCATAGTTTTCTTCGATGGAAAGGTGATGCATGGACTCCTGATCGAATGCGCGAGAAATATGTTCCTGAAATTATTATTTGGGATGTGATATGCAGTGTGGCATTAGAGATATAAAAATGTTTCTTGATTGGCTATTGTGAAAGAATACAGGTATGATAATGTGTGGCGATCATGGTCAATCGCCACCATTTGTCGCTTTATCTCCACATGATTGGCTGAAGAATTTTGTAGATTATGATGAAGAAATTAATGCTGATCATAGATCACTTGATCCAGAATTAAGTGAGTTCAAGAAATTAATCAGATTACAACCGGATAAAATCCAGTGGAAAATAGCGCGTGAGATAATTTCAGAAACCCCATTAAATGATTTTTGGGAAGCGTGGAGACCAAATGATTTGATAGTAGTAAGTAGAAAAATAATCAGAGACACACTTCAGATGAAGTTATTTGAAACACACAAAGAAATATTTGCAACACTTCCAGTGCCATTGTGTTATAGGCCTACGGATACACGAAGACAGAATATTGAAGCTGATATCTCAGGACAAACTGACAAGCAGATTCTCGTGTTAAATGATATTGTGTCGGTTGACATCAGTGTTGTCGAAGATGCATTGCGCGCTGATAAATCTCCATGGACGCTAGGATACGCAATGATGATACATTCTTCGCAGGGATTGACTATATCCAATACAATTGTTTGGATGGTAGATAATTTCATCGAGTGGTCGGATTAAGTTTATCTCGCAGTGTCCAGAGTACGAAGAATAAATCAACTTTGAAGAGTTGTTTTAGATGTTAATGACACCACAATCCGTTATATTGGGAACGATGACATAATCAGAAAAAAACTCGCTGGTTATAAACAACTGGAGGACACAAATAACAGAGAATTTGATATTGATGCTGCATTTATAATTACTCTGAAATAATAACAGAATAATTACTGCGCGAGTTGTAATTGTATATTGCGTTGGTCTTGGTTGGATAAAGATCCTCGCCAATTTACCGCAGACAGAAAAGATAATAGTCTTGGTCATACTAGAGATAATGCGATGTTGACTTGTCCGGAGTGAACAGACGCAGAGGTGCTAGTTAAGACCACGCGGTATCCTCGGGTATCACTTGTAATTGTTCACGCGTAAATCCTCGCTGATGAGCAATTGAATCTAATCTATAGATTGCGGGTCTATCCGTGGATCTTGTTATGCTAGATATTTTATTTTTATTGACACTCCAAATAAGACCAGTATCTCTTTTTTACCGCCTTCAAGCTCTCCTGGTTCATATAAATATCTCACAGTAACAATGCCGAGTAATCGCTGTTTTGAAAAATCATTTTGTGTTTTTGTACACCTATATACTTTTTTTGATAGGGTTAATAGGTTTCATATTGATTGTTCGAGTAATTTCATTATTTAGCGCGGTAATTACACCTGGTAATCTTTTGATCCATTCACGAGATCGTGTATCCTGGATAAATTTCGTCGCGTATTGATATCCAAGTAACCGCTCAGCAAGTGTCCGATTAAATCATTCAACAATTGCCTGATCGCGATGTAGTATAGTATGTCCTCGTCGTATCGTGGTATTATGATGCTTCATTGTTGATAACACTACACCCTGAAATTCCTTGCCTGGATCAACCTGCAATAGATTTGGCCACTGCAGAGGACCTCATCGATAAATCCTTTCAAATGCAGAAACTACTTCAATTAAGGGTTCAGCTTGTTTGTATCTACCCGCAGCATCAACTACAGTTCGCGCATATTTGCATGTGTGTTTATTAACAGTATCATGCGGCAGAAATAATAAATCAGCCTGATGAACTTCGTTAGGGACGCTGAGATCAATACGTGCAAAGTTCATTTGTTTAGGTGGAGGTAGATAAATCTTCCATATCGCCTGTTTTGATAACCAATTAGACGCGTTGGTATTTTTTACTTTTGCGGCGTTGGCCAGTTTATCGATTGCTGATTTATCCCTCCAGTATCCTCTTGGGGAATAATAAATAGATTCCATGCTGTTATTAATTACCAGAACCCAGCATTAATTTACTTTTCATCGCCGATTTTATCAACCAGGAGTCTAATATTTCTTTGCAGGATTTATCAGTGATAGAATTTAACCCATGAATCAATTTCACATCTGCGATATGTCTGTGTTGCAGATTGCTGCTTTTATAAGTAACATCATGAGTATGACACGCCTTATCAATAACGTTGTTTGGATATTCGCCGGATAGGGATTGGTCTTGGCCATCAAGTCTGATGTCGAGTCTGGTTTCAGGGCCACAATAACTATACCCTGGAAGGTGTTTTTCTCCTGGATATTTTGCCCATGGAGATCCTGGGAGTTTTATCATTTTTGCTGCAATATCACCTTCTTTTTGGTTTTTTAAATCCATAGAAACAATTCTAATTTTTTTGTACCACTTTGTATACACCTATCAGCAAGTGCTGATCTATTATTGCTTGTTGTAATTGTTTTCAAGTCGTTTGTGCTAGTACGTGTCTTGCATTTCGCACAATATAGATCCATAATTTATTTATATAACATGAATGTAATTGATTATTCGGCGACAAAAACAAGAGAACACGTTCAGCATCATGCAGCGCTACCAAATTCTATTCGCAAGATTGTTATTGGACCATCTGGAGTGGCAAGACGCAGTTGTTACTTAATTTGGATGAAATGGGATTAACTATATTTTGTAGCCCCGAGCATAGACGATCAGCGATGTTACGAAGTTTTAAAAGATTTAAAAGAGAAAGCAAAATCAGAAATCGATGAGGATGTGATTGAATTTATAACCGATATCGAAGAAGCACCGAGTGTTGATGTTGTGATGTTGAATAAACAAGCAAACCCTGCCAGGATATTTTCCAGAGGTATGCATAAAAAATATTGATATAATATATGTTACTCAGAGATATACACAACTACCAAAAGTGATAAGAGTTGTAATATTCTTGCCGTATTTAATGGAGTTGACACTCATACACTACTAAATATTCACAAGACCTGGTGCAGTGGAGATATGGATTATAATCTCTTTAGGCATTTCTTTAGTCATACTAAATCGGTCCCACATGGATTTATAACGATAAATTTGCATGACTCTGGATCAAGATATGGTATCGTACTTAAAAAATATTCAGTTAAAGCGATAAAACAATGTCGGTTTCCGTAGAGGTTTGAAAACTCGGTCTGTTCAACTTTCTTTTTTAGTTTTGTCTGAAAGAGTTTCTGTTTTCGTAGAGGACTTATTTTTGTTTTAAAACTTGGTCTGTTCACCCTTCTTGCTGCTCATACTTTCTTGCGTTGAATCACACACACACACACACACACACACACACACACACACACACACACACGCACGCACACACACACAGACACGAAACCTTCAGATCCAGATTAATCTGCGATATTGCAAACATGAGTATAGTTAACTTTACTATGGTGTACAAAATATATGGGGTTTCTCTTGTACTAAACAAAAACGAAGATTTAATTACTCTAGTCTATATTTCCTGTGATCTAAACTCCAAGGCAAAGTAAGTGTTTCTTCGCTAATTGTTGTTATTAGTGAGGATCATATAAAAATGATCAGATTGTTTTAGCTGCAGGAATGTTTTAACATGTTTTATTTAGATAATTAAACGAAACTGTTTTGGAGGCAAAGGTCAAAAGAAGAAATCGCTAATATCGAAGCCGTAAATTATGCATATTCCACATGGTCTGTGTCAGAGACGCATGATTAATATGATTTCAGTTGTGAACACAATGCACAACAGTTTTCATCAGTATCTACACTTTTTCGACCTCGGTTAAATATAAACGTGTGACCAGCATGGAAATCACATTAAAGGGTGGTTGTGGGTGGTGAAAAATACACTTGCCGTTCACGGAAAAGCATCAGTTTCAAAAGTGGATGCTAATAAAATGTCGGAAATAGTTCATTAAAATCATTAGAAATGATAAAACTCGATACACATCAAAGGTTATGCTTGCCAGAGAGTCAGACAAAATACCAAGTGAACAGGCACCATACTAAGAGCTCTACAAGGCATCAAGGATATAAATATAAAACGGGGGATGCATGATAGTATTCACAGGAGAAAAACACATGTATCGAACAAAGGAGTTATGCTAAACAATTGGCATCAAAATCCATACAAATAAAAACAGGGTGATTTCTTACATAGTTTCATTATAACCAAAAAAAAAACCGCTAGCACAAAATCAGCTGCTGTGAAGACAATAGGTCACCCATGAGGCATGGGATGCTGAAAAGGTGAAAAGAGGGAAGATGTCTGAAATTTGTAACATACATGATAGAAGTAACTGGGAAATAATAGCAACAAATGTATCAAAACGACAATTTAGAATGATAGATACATAAATGGAATAAACAATGTAAAACTTGTATGACAGACATATACACGTGCTAATTGGGGTGATAAAAAAGAAAATCTTTCATTTTACGGAAATATTAACTTCTTCATAATTGTCTCACATTTTATATGTTTCGTAGTTTACAGCTTTCCTAGAAAGAAAACTGAAGCTAAATATTATTAAATATTTAGCAGTGAGTCTTTTTTCTAAATATTCACTTGTGTCCAATAACCTGTCACCAGTGAAAATCATTAAGAATGCGATATACTTGTATTGGAGCAACTTTGATTTTAAATTTGCATACTTCCTGGGGATGTATTTTGTTTAGTTCATAGAATCTTCTTATCCACGGGGACTTATAAGCATGTTAAATAAACGAAACTAATAATTTGAATATTTACATGTGAGATCAGGTTGAGGGAGTATCCAGAATTCTGGCCAGAATATTTGTTTTATGTGTACATCCTCCTGGATATTTGCCAAGAGCAGACGTAAGCATATCTGATAGAATTTCCACCAAATCAAAAAATGCGTAGGCAGAACGACCAATTTACACGAAAGATAATGAACAAACTGTTTCATATGAAAATACGCCTTTCTGTCAACACGGTCCGAACCTTGTGGAAATATAATGCATTAGAGTCCATTTATTGATGACTAAAAAGAAATTTCAGTAATTTACCTGTATGCAGCCTCGAAAACTACCAATGGCATTTCTAGCCAATGAGAGTTGGTGTTGATATTATACTTCAGTAATTTTCACTTTAATCAATAGTGTGTATTGTATTCAGAGTACAGTATTTAAACACGGTCGCTGTAGAATAGTTATTTTGACTAGATTTACACCATCGTACAACATCGCCATGTCAGGTTTTGCAGCAGTTTTTACTTTCGTGGCTTTGTTTCATGCTTCGATAATGGCCACTGAAAAGAAAAAATTACAAGACGAAGAGGCCATTCTTTCTGAACTATCAGACTTTCTTCAGAGTCTCCAGCAGTGGGTCGATAAGAGTAACCAGATTCAGCATAGGCAGGTGGATACTGTCAGTAGTAATCCGGGTTCGTATCACTGCACGTGCAACTGTAATAGCCAGCCTACATGGGGCGATGGTCTCGGACCTGTTTGTCCATATTACTATCCTAACTGTGGTGAATCGCGCTCTGGAAGGTCACGAGACTGTCAGGAACTGTACCAAAAGGGGTATACTAAAACGGGTGCGTATGTCATTTATTCTGACGGGCGTCAACAAGGAATCTATGTACGCTGTGACATGGATACTGCCGGTGGTGGTTGGACTGTCATTCAGAGAAGAGTCAGCGGGGAGGTGGATTTCTATCGCAATTGGTCAGATTACAAGCAGGGTTTTGGTGACTTGAATGGAAACTTCTGGGTTGGAAATGATAACATCCATGCTCTCACGGCACAGGGAAACTACCAATTGCGTATAGATTTGTCTCTTTCGGACACAAACAAAACCTACGCCACGTACAGTTCTTTCAAAGTAGGAGATGAGAATAGTGGATACTTCCTCACGGCGGGAGGGTATAGCGGAACTGCGGGGGACTCCTTTAGTGCTCACTCAGGGGTCAAGTTTAGCACCATGGATCAAGACAACGACATCAGTGGATCAAATTGCGCTGAACTATCGAAAGGTGCATGGTGGTACAAATCTTGCCATTGGTCAAATTTGAATGGTTTATATGGGTCTATTACATATGCACAAGGAATAAATTGGGTTTCAATTATCAGATATGACACGTCGTTGGTGTATACCGATATGAAAGTAAAAGCTGTAAATACAACATGGAAATACTGGCCTGGACCCAACTGATACAATAATATGAAAAAAAAGACGAGGTATCATTAGTATCCAGATTTTACACGATTACAGTTAAGTTCAAATGAACTATAAGATTTCACACTCTATAAATGTGAATATTGTTACACCGCCTTGCATGTACGTTTGTTTAACAGAGTTTTTCCACATTTATCATGTCTTTTTTCAACGTAAAACTTATCTATTGTCAGCATTGCTTTAGGATGAACGGTATATGCATACTTTGATATAGCACAAAAATAAATCATAAACTTAACATAAATTGTTTAGAACTTTGTAAGAGTTTTCTAATCTTCACATAGTCGCTTATTTAATTTAACTACATTTCCTGCTTAATTTAATTTACCTAATTTATACGAGAGTCAAATAAAATAAACGGTTCTCTTGCATACACCTTAATTAGTTTTTTTCCTGCAAACGTTTCAAAGAATATTTTCTTTGCATTTTAAGAAATTTTAAAAATTTTGGTTGCAAATTCAAGTACCGTTTGATAAAGATTTTTCATAGAATGCTACTGGATTACTGGACTAATAATTCATTCACGAGACTCGAATTTTGAATTTATATAAATTTTTGGGCGACCAGCTGATATTTTCTTCTAAATAAACAGTTAATGTCTTTGTGTCCACAAGTCACTATGTCTTACAGGATCAGACATGTAAATTAGAAGTCGTTTAACGCATGGTCTAGCATTATGGAGATTGTGTTCGTTGCCGTATCAATGCTTATGCATTATTCAAAACTCCTTGAGGTTTTACTATATCTTTACAGAACGTATATGCTACTCAATTCCTGATAATGCCTGCTTTGTATATTAATAAAATTGTTAATCGCATTAAACTTTGATTTTTGTGTCCTTGTGGGGGGAGGGAGTATCGATCAAGTTCCTTACATACTTGAGAAATTGATATGTACTATTTTTTACTTTTCTTTTTTTTTTCCCCTGTTTTAGTGATGAGTTTACTAGTGCACTTTTCATCCCCAGTAACCGTTAAGCACCTACACTGGCCGCCAGGTACAGTCGCTATATCATAATATAGGTAAATGAAGACATGTAAGCTCCTACATTCAACGTCACCAGTCTGGATTTCAGAAGGATGAAAAGACCTTGGCTTTTTTGTATCAATCTCTAATCGAACCTATACTTCACAAATTTGAACATACAATACATGCAAACTTGTTGCTTGTCAGCTCGCGATATTTGCATGTTATCTCATCTTCAGATGTATCCCTATGAATTTTTTTTTGCAGCTAAAGGTTTTCTATTTGTAGAGAACGTCAACATTTATTGAGAGAGAGAGAGAGAGAGAGAAAGAGAGAGAGAGAGAGAGAGAGAGAGGGAGAGAGAGCATTTTATTTAATTTAGCAATAGAATGTATCTATGAAATGCCACTGATATTATTATTAAATTGTGCAGAATCATTACTTTGCCATATTGAATAATTAGCTACAAAAAATCCTCTAAGTATATATATATATATATATATATATATATATATATATATATATATATATATATATATATATATATATATATATATATATATATATATATATATATATATATATATATATACAATAGAGTTTTGAGGAGAATATAACATTAAAGGTAAAACAATTCGCATATATTGGTGGGAAGATGTGTCGTGCAGGAGTCTTGCGTGAGATTATATAAAAGATTTGAATGCAAATGCATTTAGTATATAGATAGATAGATAGATAGATAGATAGATAGATAGATAGATAGATAGATAGATAGATAGATAGATAGATGGATGGATGGATGGATGGATAGATAGATAGATAGATAGATAGATAGATAGATAGATAGATAGATAGATAGATAGATAGATAGATAGATAGATAGATAGATAGATACACGTTGACAACGCCATCATAGAGCGCGAGTCAGAAGTACTCGTTTCCTACGTTTAATTTTCCCCATTTAAAAAGAGAAAAGAATCTAAACAAAAACAAAACAAAACAAAAACAAAGCACAAAAAATAAACAAATACATAAATGAGATGAAACATGGAGAGAGCTCCCTAATTATATATATATATATATATATATATATATATATATATATATATATATATATATATATATATATATGTATTATTTATTATTTAGTATCTTTAAAATCCAAGATGGCGTGACTGTCAGTATTTATTATGAATACATTACGTCGCAGAACCAGACATGATTAGATGGGAATCTGGCTATGATGTTTCACTGAAGACCGTTATTAACTTGAATTGGAGAAAACACTAACAAGATCATAACAGCGAGCTTAGTGTAAGCCTAATGCTCGTTTTAATTCTGAACTAAGAACACAATTACAGTAAGTGGGAAAATCCGATCAAGGTTCGAGGAAACGTAACATTGTAATCTAGTAAATCCCGGAAAACACAATGACAGCATATACTAAAGCAACTGGATATATTTTATACCTTTGGTACCAACCATGATCAGTCCATGCAGGTCCCAAGGATTGGACAGGATCACGTTATTTAAATCCTTTGTATGCATCAAAGTATGATATGAAAATGTCACCCTCAGGATCAGAGTTTTGTGTCTGATGCTCTCCTGTCCAATATCGATGCACAATGAAAAATTATTTATCTCACATTGATGAACAGAAACGAGTATCGACGTCAACAGGGCATATTGTGAATGGTGTTATAAAGTTTCAAAGTCCCACAACTATTTCGTTACAATTTTGTCGCTAAACACAGTTTCATTATTTTCAAGCAGCGTCATGAATTAATCGTGAACGATATGGCAGGTATTATTGCAACAATTTGCAGCAGTAGACTTTTCAACAGACGCTAAATCGCTAGCCATTTTTGTCACCTCAGGCTGATAGTGTAGCATCATTCAGATCGATTTTCAAAACTAATACATTAATTATTTGCCAACCTAATGCAAAATTAAAACTGGCTGTCAGTAACAATTTTAAAATGTATGATATCTATAACTCCAAAAACTCTGCTAACGGATAAATAAATAATAAAAACTATTAACGTTTGAAACATAGCATTTGTAGTATCGCCAGAAATCGATAAAAATAATAAACTCACATTAAATTTCCGTTGTACCCCAAATACCTCATAAAAACAAACAACAAAAATAAGACACAGTAACAAAAAAAAAACAGAACAGATAAACCAGATAAAAACACCCTGTAATAGTTCGGTTGCCTCCGTTTTTGGGGTGGGGTACTTCCAATTTATTTAAATTAATACAGAAGACCCACCATGGCTCATTTTTTTCAGAAATTGAAATAGTGATAGAGAGATGTAAAGCTCTGCGCCCCCAGTCAGCGGTGCTGACAGTTAAATTAATGAATACACAAAATAAAATTTTAAATAACAACAATTTAATATAATTCAAACAATAATCTCTCAAATACAATTCAGCTAATATCATATCACTCAACCAAGTAATGTCCTAGTTCATCCTTTGAATTAGTGTGTGAAATTTTCCCTTCTGTCCTGAGTCCTACTCATCTGTATGTTTTTTCTCTTTTCCTTTGTCTCCCTCCGTTCTCCCTTCAACTTCTCCCTCTGTCCCTCCTTCCCTCTTTTGTATCCCAGTGTTACAAAATGCCCATAAAGGCTCAGTTAGACCACCATACGTTTTTATTATTACCAAGGTGTGTTTCGCGCGCCATTATTTTTTTTAAAAAAATACTTTTCTTTTTTATCTCGCGACGCCTTCATTTCTTGCGCGGCACGTGCGTGTTATGTGTCAATGCGCACGACTATATATATAATGTATAATGTAGAAATCTTGAAGGGGACAGCCGCTAGAGAGAAGCTCTAAATGTATTTAGCTGTCCTGGTGGTATTGCCATTTCACTCTTTCCAAAGAGTTGGGTGATTTGTATGCTTTTTAGTCAACTCTTATAAAAAAGCAACTACTAATCAGTTTCGTAAAACACGTTCAATGTTGTGTTATATGGTAGAGTTATTTTATCGTACTTGTAATTCAATTTATTAAGATGTCATGACCTATGCAAGTTGATAACGAGATGATACGACACAGATTATTAACAGGAATATGGTCAATGTAACAATAGTGCTTGATTACATGAATTCTATATAGTATTATTTGACTACTTGTGTTTCCTACTTATTAGTGTGAGAGTGTAATACATTTTCATTGTCACTCACATTCGTGTTTGTTATTTCTAGAAACCCTGCCAAGTCACAAAGGGTGTCAACTCGATTACGTTGCACCCAGAGACACGGACCACTGCTGGGGTAATTCTCTCTGGTCCCTAAAACTTCCTTCTAACTTCTCTTTTGTCTCCCAGAGACTCGGACCATAGCACTGAATACTTCCCTCTGGTCCCTTAAAACTTCTGTTTCGATGCTCCCTTATTATTCCCAGAATAATAATCCCGCCATTACGAATGGTCTCGAAGTAGTTTTATTTGCCTTTTCCCGCCAAATAATTGTAATACTACCAACGTTTAAGTTCATAATATGATATATTTAAAGTTAAGATTCTAATGTCTGGCACACCTAACTCAATTCCGATTAGAGGTTTGTTCATAATGATCCGACGTTGCCCATCCTAACCGCATGTCAAGGATGTTAACGATACAATTTGATGATCCCTTGTTCCAAACAAGAAATCGTCACTTACCTGTAAACAAGGTAACGTAGCCGACTTTGGCAAAAATAAACCGCACGTCTCTCATTTACGGTTATGTCAATTAACAGGCTGGACACCTCTGACATTTTACTGGCGAGAAATTATAGCCTCATGGTTTAACATACCCATGCTAACATCTGGTTTCTTCTATAACGTGCCAATCCCCCACGCATGATAATAATCGGGATATTATTCCCCACATTTGTCCAAATGCAAATGTACGTTACACACGCAACAAACAATTTTTTAAGCGACGCCACACACTGACTACGGACACGAATATACACCCGACTTACCTAATTGGTTCATAGATGGAACGTTTGCTATTGTGCCTGAGCTTTTCTTTCAATTATATACGGTGCATGCACTTATCGGTGGTGATGTCATTTCTTGTCTCTACTGCTTGCTCCCAAATAAAACTATGGAAACTTATCAACGTCTTTTCATGGAGATAAAGGCACTAATTCAACATGCTCAGCCTGCAACAGTTAGGATGGATTATGAAACAGCAGAATGCTACGCAGGGATGCCTTTATCATTTTTCTCAGAGCATATACCGAAAAGTACAAGCTATTGGATTTCAGGAAAGATATCAAGATGATTCAGAATATGCAATGTCAGTTAGAATGGTAGCTGCTTTGGCTTTTGTGCCGCTTTCTTACACTATGCAGATTTTCGATGTACTTCAAGAACTTACAGAAGATGACGACATGAATCAATTGTTAAATTATTTTGAAGATAACTATATTGGCAGAAGAAGACGTCGAAGCCAAGCTAATTCTGTCTTTGTTCCTCAAGTTTGGAATGTACACATCCATGTTCAAAATGAATTACTTCGCACTAACAACAGCGTTGAAGGTTGGCATAGAAAAATGCAAGCAGCCGTTGCTGCTGACCATCCAAACATTAGGCGCTTTTTGACAATCCTTCAAAGAGAGCAATCATTCCTGACAGTGACATGACAAAAAAGATAAGGACTGTCTGGATTTTGGTGTTTTAAATTTATTTTTTATGTGTACCTTGAATTAACAAAGAGAAGCATGAACAGACTTGTGTAAAGATGGAATCTGCATGAACCTTTTGTAAATTTTAACAAGAAAAACATCACCTCAATAAAGCCTAGAAAACTACCTATCATGACAATTAAGACTAGAAAACCACCTATCATGACAATTAAGACTAGAAATACCACTTATATTACCTCAGTAAAGACTGAAACAACATGACTTAATTTACCTCATTAAACACTAGAAATAAATGACTAACATTATTACCAAAGTAAAAACTAGAAAAGCATCACCTACACTACATTAAAAAGGCCATGAATATAAATGTAAGAATGATAATGGCTGTTAAAATTTAAGATTTAAAAGAATGTTAATACAAAATAATGATTGACAGATATTTTTATATAAACTGACAGAATATTTGGATACAAACTAACTGTATGACAGATAAATGTGATATAAAGTGAAAGAATTATATGATAGAAACTCCAACAGAATATTATGGTATAAACTGTTTGACATAAATATAATGGAAGAAACTTTTGAATAGAAATACCTTTTTTTATTTCTTTCTGATGAAATCCAAGAAAGAACAAAGATTCAACAAATGAGCTGGCCAAAATGAATTGCCAGGCATTTCTTCTTTTCAACTAATGAGTGTTGCAAGCCTTCTCTGATATTATCCGCCAATAAGATTTTCAAATTAGCCACTGTAGCAGCCATATTTAGGTTTAAGATTAGCCCCATTTTCATTTAAATTAAACTAGACACCCTCAGAAAATCTTTGGTGAAAAACTAATATAGATATGACTATTTAGGAAAATTTGTGCCATTTTCAATATGTTTATTGTTGCAGCTTTCCAATATGTTTATTGCTGCAGCTTTTCAATATGTTTATTGTTGCAGCTTTTCAATATGTTTTTTGTTGCAGCTTTTTAATATGTTTATTGTTGCAGCTTTTCAATATGTTTTTTGTTGCAGCTTTTCAATATGTTTATTGTTGCAGCTTTTCAATATGTTTTTTGTTGCAGCTTTTTAATATGTTTATTGTTGCAGCTTTTTAATATGTTTTTTGTTGCAGCTTTTCAATATGTTTTTTGTTGTCAGCTTTTCAATATGTATTTTGTTGCAGATTTTCAATATGTTTATTGTTGCAGCTTTTCAATAGGTTTATTGTTGCAGCTTTTCAATATGTTTTTGTTGCAGCTTTTCAATATGTTTATTGTTGCAGCTTTTCAATATGTTTATTGTTGCAGCTTTTCAATATGTTTTTTGTTTCAGCTTTTCAATATGCAGCTTTTCAATATGTTTTTTGTTGCAGCTTTTCAATATGTTTATTGTTGCAGCTTTTCAATATTTTTTGTTGCAGCTTTTCAATGTTTTTTGTTGCAGCTTTTTAATATGTTTATTGTTGCAACTTTTCAATATGTTTATTTGTTGCAGCTATATTTGAAGTCAGACTGGCACTATTTGCATTGCAGGCCAACCAGATGCTATAAATAGTTTTCTGGTAAAACCCTATGTTGATTAGACTTTATTTTAGACGGTATAACGATAATAAGATTTACAAGATGACTGGAATGGTTAGAGGATCCGCCGCGGAAGCGGGAAGTCGTGGGTTCGATCCCCGGTTGAGTAATACCAAAGGCTTACATAAATGGTACTTACAACTGCCTCACTTGGAGCTCAGCATTAAGAGGTTAGTGTTAGGACTGGTAAGCCTGGTGTCAGGATAATGTGACTGGGTGGGAAGTCATGCTACATGTCTGCGGCATGGTGCCCCAGTGCTAGACATCACTATAAACTGCATCACAGCAGACATCGTAGCGATATGACTAACATTTTTTTAAAGCTACGTTAAAAGTCCTGGATGTCATATTGGTACCGTTGTCATTTAGGACCTACTAGATATCATTAGAGGTATTTTAGTGACAATCCCTATCCTGATAGAATCTATTCAAGGGAAGTAGTGAGAACCTTATCAAATGGCCACTGTAGTTTTCATATTGGATTTCCAGGTAACACCAATTTTATTTAGAACCAACTAGAAGACATAATAAGAAATTCATGTTGTTATTACTATTTGTTTATGAGTTGAAGCTATTACAAGATTTTTAAGATGGATGCCATGATGGCCCTATTCAATATCAAATAATTACAATTTTCATCTATAACCAACCAAGACATCATAAGAAATCTTTTAGTGAAAATCCCATGCTGATATGACCATTCATTCAGAAGAAATAGCAATAATATTATTTTCAAGACGACTGCTGTAGTGGCCATCTTGGATGTCCAAACGGTAAGATTTTAATTTAATACTAATTAGCGATTGGGTTCAAGATGAGTTTATGGTTTCATTACAATCCTCCAAGTATTTTATGAGGAGTATCAATGATAAACTTAAAGGATGAGCAATATACCATCCTGTAAGCTTTCGATCCATGACCAGTTGAGCTAAAAATGTTTCATCAAATTGCTTTCTAAACCACCACAAATTTACAATTACATAAACTGAAGTAGAAACAAACATTTTAACCATGAAATATTATTTATACCTACGTTACTAAAACAGACAAAAAGATTATGAATTTAGAGAACTCAAAATAATAATATTGGTTATGTTAACACACAATATATACACACACACATACAAGATACTTTTCTTATTTTATTTACAAGTAATCAAACACTTCTAGGTAATGTGGCTGATAAAACGAAAAATGTTGTAGACACAAATATCAGTACAATCCTTATCATGATGAAAATTTTAAAAAAATGTTTGTATAAAACATGATGTATCTTTAATCAGCTGAATTCCTGACTGGTTTCACAATTTTATCAAATAATCAACATCAGTTTGCATCTGCCAAAGTACTTTTCTGGCACCAGCCTCCCAGTATGGTGCTCCTGCTCTCCTTTTAGACTACACCTGCTGCAAAAATCACACTGGAAATATTTGATAAATTAATTTTGCTTGAGTGAAGATCCCAACAGATTGTACTAATATCAAATGTTTTCCTGCTGGTACTTGAGGATTTACAAATGTTGTTACCATGGAAATGAATATGATATGATCTACAAACTGATACCTATCCACCATATGCAAGATGAAAATGTGAGAAACTGTGCTTTGACATGATGAAACTGTTAACACCCATGTCTAAGCTATGATAGTTTCATTCTTGATAATAAATAGATTATAGTACCAGGCAAGATTGAGAAAAAGTTGCAGTCAGAAGGACTTTATTAAATACTTGTGTTTCATAATTTAAAATACAAATATTAATTAAAGTTCTCTGGTTCTGCAGGTTTACAATATTATTTAACAAGTTATGTAAGAATCATGTACGAATACTATGAAAAGTACCACACACATTATATAATTTGACATAATAATGGTCCCAATGAGTCGTATATAAATTTTGTAACTATATTTTTAAAAGTCCGGAAGCATCCCACTTTTACTATGATTCAATTGCCACAAAAAGTTTGACAATAAATTTACTATTATTTATTATAAACTGGATGAAAAGTTAAATTTTCTCTTTAGTTGTGACTTTCACCCCCAGCAAGTACGAACACCTCCAAATTTGCTACAGTTGCCTACAACAATTTTAATTAAATAATGTAAATAACTCAATAGGCAAATTGTGGTGACATGCAAATGTAATAAATATGATTTCATTTTACTTATTACCATGTAAAAGCAAAATTGAGTGATTTTGTATACAAGGAAATATATTTTTACTTTAACAGGGTCACAAGGTTGACTAGTTCCACAAAACCGTAACCTTCCATAACTAAAGTTATTATCATTATTATGGGAATTACAAGAAGAAACCTCATGACAAACCAATGAGTTATATATAATAGGCATCAACCTATTATGGAAAATACACCCTAAAACACTTAACTTTATACTATAATTACTCACTTGTATTTTGAATCGCAAAAGTAAAAATATTTAAAATCTGATGTCAATAATGATGTAGCAAACATAAATTGAGCATAAAACCATCCGTGCACACAAATGAGCATTGGATATGTTGCTTGTAAACTCCAGAATAGATTACTATCACAGGACATCTGAGCACTACAATAACGTTTATCAGACAAGTTTTCCCTCTAATCCAAAACTCAAGTTTGATGTTTCTTACCTGGGTCTACATATACTACTACACCAGGTAAGCAATAAAATGCCAGTACATTTGTACACAACCCACAAAAACTGTCAACAGCGACACAGCTCATAATGACCCCATCACTAGGATATGATTGGCCCCATTATCTGGCAGTGGCCAAGACTGGCACTATTACCTGTCTGAGATACATGCATAGGTAATGCACGAATACTATTTCTGAGATATTTGTTACCCCAGTCTTGATATTTTGACTGCAAGCCTGTTTGAGGTAATTTCTATTGTATACTTTGCAGTACGATTTCCATGTTAATATATATATATATATATATATATATATATATATATATATATATATATATATATATATATATATATATTTATATATGAGAGAAGACAGGACATGTTGTATAATGTAATGGAAACATCCATGCATGTAATAATGTGATCATCAGATCAAGTTTACCAATAAATGAAATGCTGCACCAAGTAAAATTCATAGGTACTAAGACACCAAAAATGTTTAAAGAACAGCAATTAGAAATTGTTTTTAATTTGACTAATGTGGCCCATTTAAAAAAAACCCCACATAACCAAGCCTAAATCTTAATTTTCGCTGCCATGAACACTAGTCTGCAGCAAGCCCACACACATACAATACAAAAATTGCAACTCCATGAAAAGAAATAGAAGAAAAATTTACCATTTGCAAAAAGGAAAAACTAAAAATATTCCAAATAGAATGTAGAATGTTTGTCAAGCAGAGTACAAAGGGAGCAGCAAGGCCCACATCCCCAGCCCCACTAGGTAGGGGTATTATTATAGTAACAGTATATTCAGCCAATCAACAATAGACCTGCTGACCGTCACCAAAGGTCTTAATTGCTGCATAAGAGATTCCTTACCTAGTAAAAGACTTTATAATGATTTAGGTGATAAAAATGTTTTCCCTGCATACCGGTAACAATTCTATTGTTCTGATGCTGTTATCATTAGCAAAATGTGACAGGAATTAGCCTTATGAAAATACTTAAGGTGCAAGGCTTAACCAAAATAAATAATATAACATTTATCACACCACACAACATAGCTTTTAAAATTTGACCACTCCAGTGGCCTTAAGTGGTCAGAGCCTCAGATACAGTAGGTCATGGGTTCGAAATCAGGTAAAGTCATACTGAAGACTTATAAAAATGGTACTTAAAGCCGCTTCGTTTCATACAAGGTTTCACAATCTGTAAATATGAATATTTTTTCACTTTCTTGCATGTACATTTGTTTAACAGAGTTTTCCCACATTTATCATGTCTTTTTCAAAGTAAAACTTATTTATTATCAGCATTGCTTTAGGACGAAAAGTATATGTATACTTTGGTATAGCACAAAAATAAATCATAAACGTGACATAAATTGTACTCAGAGTTTTCTAATCTCCATATAGTCGCTTATTCAATGTAACTACATTTAACTACATTTAATGCATAATTTAATTTACTAATTTCTTCAGTATTCAAGTAAAATAAAACGGTTCTCTCGCATATACCTTAATTAAATTTTTCCTCCAAATGTTTCGAAGAATGTTTTCTTTTCATTTTACGAAATGTGTAACATTTTGGTTGCAAATTCAGCTACTGTTTGATACAGATTTTTTTTTTATTATAGGAGGCTACTGAATTTATAGACTTATATTTTATTCACGAGTCTTGAATTTCGAATTTATGTAAATTTATGTGCGACCAGCTTATTTTTACTTCTAATAAATCGGTAATGTCTTTGTGTCCACAAGACACTATGTCTTATAGGATCCGACTTGTAAATTAGTGGTCGTTTAACGCATTGTCTAACACAAGAGAGATTGTGTTCGATTCCGTATCAATAATTATCATTCAAAACTCCTTGAGGTTTTATAATATCTTTTCAGAGTCGTATATTCTACTCCTATTATGATAATACCTGCTTTCTATATTAATAAAATGTTTAATCGCATTAAACCTTGATTTGTGTGGATTTTGTGTCCTTGTGGAGGGAGGGAGTTACCATCAAGTTAATTACATACTTGAGAAATTGATATATGTACATTTTGTTATCTTCTTTTATTTCTTTTCATTCTTTTCCGTTTTTTGAATGATGAGTTTAGTAACACACCCTTCATCCTTTTCATCCTCAGAAATCTTTTAGCACCTACGATTGCCGCCATCCACAGTCGCTATATCCTAATATACGTAAATGAAGAAAGTTAAGCTGCTACATTCAACGTTACCAATGCGGATTTCAGAAGGATATAGAGACCGTGATTTTTCGCATTAAACAATCTGTAATCTAACCTAAATTTCACAGATTCGAATATACCATACATTATTTAATTTAAATTGAGAGAGAGAGAGAGAGAGAGAGAGAGAGAGAGAGAGAGAGAGAGAGAGAGAGAGAGAGAGAGAGAGAGATCATTTAATTTAAATTGGCAATAAAATATAATCATGGAATACCATTAATATTATTATTACAGTATGTAGAAACATTACTGTGCCGCATTGAATAATTACCTACAAAATTCCTCTAAGTAAACATATATCCAGTAGAGTATTCAGGACAATATAGCATAACATGTACAACAATTCACATATATTCAGGGTAAGATGTGCCGTGCATGAGTGTTGCGTGAGAATTTTAATGAAAATGCATTTGGTGTATTTATTTTCTTTATGTGCAAAACGGGAACTAGAGAGATGCTATGTTTGGTATGATTGCATCCAACTTAGAAGTCCATGTCAAATCATTCTAGCGTGGGAATAATGACCATTAAAACAACGCTTTTTTGATCCCTTCGTAGGTATATGTAACAAAAACATTTTTAGTATTACGACGTGGATGAAGTATGCTATATTTAATTTATCTCAAGGTGGGATGAGTGTGAACTGCACGACGCGATTATTTTGTTGTTATATATATAAATATATATATATATATATATATATATATATATATATATATATATATATATATATATATATATATATATATATATATATATATATATATATATATAGATATATATATTATGATATAGAAAGAATACGTGACTATTATATACACATGTTTACAACGCCATTATGCAGCGCGAGTCAGAAGTACTCCTTTCCTACAATTAATTTTCCCCATTTAAAAACAAAAAAGAAAAACAAATGCACAAATTTTATCAAACATGGAGAGAACTCCCTAATGGGGTCTCTAGTTCAGGTGTAGGATGTTATTATACTTTTGTACTACCTTATTAGCCGACATCAATTCAGTTGCGTCATTTAACGTTTTAAAGATAAATTTTGTCTCTTTTGTACATTGCTTGGTTATAATTTAAAAAATATACAGAATAAATATATAATACATGCATATTGAATTAAGTTTGTGGTATACGTATTTGGTTGTAGCGCACCGTTTTAAGGAATTTTAAGGAATTCTTAGATTTTTGTGTTTATTTGTATGATATTCAGGTTTATTGTGTGTACAACTTTTATATTTAACGCACACTATCCCAACCTCTCATTTATAGCGTTAATTTATGACAGGGTCAGATTAAGATTTTCTCCGAATATATTAATGGGAACAGTCCTTGTGAGTCTAATGTTAATACGAACACAACCTATTCGCCTTAATGCGGAAACATTAAAATCATCCGAGCCAAAGGTGACAGAAATGTAAGAGACTGGTGGACTATTTACAATCCTCGCATCCAATTAGCCAATCGTTATTGGCCATTGTAGAGATCTAAGTAATACAAATATATAGACAAATGTACTTGTTGGTCATCTGGAGGAAGCTCAAGTAGATCCACTTTTAAATTCTCTTCATGAAAGCAATATCGACATGTAACTAATTGACCTATCATAGCCAATTTGTTTGAGAATTCAAATGGGATACAGTAAGCAGGAATATTCCTTCAACGTTGTTGTTTAACGTTATGATATTGCCTTCCTACACCTCACTTGAAACGTTCAAAACCTAAACATAAAGCATGAAGAATATTTTAGTAAAGAAAAATACAAAAAAAAAAATCATTTCATCACTTATTTATGTAAAACTATCACTGAGTTAAATTTGGTGCAAAATAGACTGAAATCGATGCTATAGGGAAATCGAGCATTTATTGGTAATTGTTTTGAGATGCTCTTCTTCCTCTTGTATTATTTGTTTCTTCTATTGATTGGGAGGGTCCATTGTGTATTTTACTTTTGTAGTTATTATTTCTCGATTCATGGTCTATACAAAAGGTTTGTCCGCAAAGCATTTCTTCTTCATGGATGTGGGTCTTCATTACGACAGGGTTTACATGAAAGCATCACCTTATATTTTCTCACCCAAGCGACAGATAAATGTAGCTGTTTTACTAACCTTACTTTTCTTATCTCAGTCTAGTCATCTCATACCAATCGTCTCAGTCATGGTGTCCACCCGCTGACTACTACTGTTAACAAAAGAAACCCTTCTTATCTTCTGCTGTGACATAGTTGTTCTCAAATAAAACAACAACAACAGGAACAACAACAAATAATTGTGACAATTTTACCCCAACCCCTTGTATGTAGGTATAAGTAACTATAACTTGTGATTCTGACTGGCCTTGTACATGTATAAATTGTATGTCTGCCTGACCCAGCTGTGATGTTCAAATTGTTCTAAAAGTTAGCTAATCCCCTTACGTAAGATGGTCTTTGTTAGCTCTCGAGGGGAGAGGAGACTGTGTCCATCGCGGACGGGTGACGTAACCACATCAAAGGACAGGACAGCGTCAAATAAGAAGAAGGTAACAATTGATAGACACACAGACAGACATTCGGATGATTGACAGTCGAACGACTGACCAGAGTCGATCGCCCTCCAATCGAAATGCGCTGAGGGTGGGCACTTGATTGGAATCTGCGATAATAATTCATGTTTAGTAAGAATTCGTCAGTTGCTACAAGAATTGAGAAGAGAGTAGAACTCCGTACGGCCAGACGAAAATTGGTGGCAGACTCAGATTTTAGAAATCAAGGGAATCTTAAGATAGCTTCAAAGGTCAGTGTGATTTTGTTTGATTTCTGCTTGACACGTCTGCGGAATTGAAGGTTCTCGTATGTATATTCATTTTACTTGTATTGTAGTATGAATAGTTAATTATGATATTAATATTTTGCATCTTTCGTGATGTTCGTTAGTACCTTTGCTTGCAATTGATTATGATGTAAATTCGTTGCATCTTCTTCATGATATTATATTACCCCTTATTTTGTGAGGTAAAATGTTGCTCTCCTTTTGTTAGTAATAGGTGTGCATATTATTTCGTGAAGAATTGTATTGTTGCTAGCCGCTATAAGAATTGATATTATAATTCTTTGTGTAGGTATATTATGGTAGACTAGAACTTTGTTTACGTAATGATATTTTGCCATTGAGTTAACGGATTTCCGTTATTGCAATTTGAATATGAATATTGTGGATTCGGTACGCTTGTATAGGACATATATATAAATATATAGATAGTCATATTACTAATAGTAGTAATATTATAATACAATGATATTTGAAATATTTGTATGTATATACTGATAGGGCTCAGTATGTAGATGTTTGAATTCTTTGTGAGATTGTGTTGTGGCGCCATTTTGTAAGCGGCGGAAGCGTATGGGAATTTCGATGTGTGCGCATGCGTGACCAAAAATGTCCCGCCTAAAACTGATGGTTCAATTCAGTGACTTAGTGTGAGGTAATATTCATCACCATATCCTAATGCATTATACCTTTCAACAGGAAGCTTTCGGGTGACGTTGAGAGAATTTCGGGTGACGTTGAGAGAATTCCGGGGGAATTTCGGATGACGTGGAAAGAATTCCGAGTGAATTTGAGAGATACCGAGTGAATTTCGGGTGACCTCAAGAGATACCGTAGAAGAGGAAACGGAAGTAGAGATAGAAGAGGAAACGGAAGTAGAGATAGAAGAGGAAACGGAAGTAGAGGAATCGGAAGGAGAGAAAGACGGAAGGAGACTTATTTAGATGAGTGACACTCAAGAAGGGAAAATATTCCTCACACTGAAATCAAATGATGATCTAGGGATCATTGGGTCAAGAGTGACATTGATTGCTTAATATCTTTAAAATTTTCATTTATTAAATTGTTGTTTAAATTTCATCTTTGTATTTCTTTTAATTTAACTGTCGGCATTGCTGACTGGGGGCTCGTAGCCATATATAATATATTGTCCAGAAGTAAACATTCTGAAAGCGGACCAGGGGAACTTCCTCATAATTCTGTAAAGTCTATAGGAAGAACCTCACCCCTACTAAACGACACTTCACAATAATAAATAACCAAGACATAGTTATTTAAGGTCAATCTGTCTTAGAAAACAAACCAAAACAAAAACATTTTGATAGAGACAAATACACACACGCATACTATTTCGAGATTTTGATATTATGTTAGTTCGTTCTAACTAGCATGGTCAAGTTTATCATATATACAGGACTAGCTCAGTACATTTTCAGATCATTAAATGTAGCTAAAGCAACTGAACTACAGTAGTTGTAAACACTTCGCGTGAAACATTGTATATACTCTTAGCTATATTTAATGAAGCTGACCTGAAATTTTACTGTGCTACAGAGAGGATAAAATTCTCAATGGTGTTTGAAATACAATATATCAGAAAACACTGATCCATGCACATCAGACTATATACTATATGTGAATACAAATATGCTAATGAGGGCAGTGATGTGACCGTTGCGTCTGAAGTACACAGTTCATACGCGTGAGCAATAACAACATAAAACGTCGCATAGTAATGACGTATTATAACATTTAATATATGGATGTTATATGAAATAAACAATAAATAGTTATAATTTATTACAAGAAAATGTTGCATTTTGACCAGTTCCAATTAGACAATTGTATTGAAAATATTGAAGCGAAACTGTGCCCACACCTCTATTGTAGTGTATAGGCTATTATTATAACGGAAAGTTACATGTAGAATGAGTGTCCGTGCTTTGGTTTTTAACGGGTAATTATAGATCCGTGTCACTATCGTAAATAACTCTCCTTCTCTTTGGAGTTGGTCAAACAGTTTGTGTCGTACTTGTGTTGTAGTTGATCGTATATTTACCATCCTGTATTAAAGACCCTCCAAATACAGACACAAAAATCCCAACTCTCTCAACAACTGCAGAAAACTTACTAACAGCCAGAAATGTCAAGCATACTTTCTTCTAATTTTGTTAAACATCCAAAACGGGTACCCATGTGATGAAGTTTCAAGTTCACGATATCTTGGAAAATTTACATTTTCTGTCTTGGAAACTTCGCAAGTGTTGCTATTAGTAGTGGAAGGAACTGCTACATGGAAATGTGTTTGTGGAGTAACGTGTGGACGGATAAATGATTCCCTCTGGCTGGTAAGTTCATTATTTGTCACCAAAGATTACATGCACATGTTTGATTCAACTGGGGCACAAGGTAGATGTTTAACCAAATTAGAAGAAAGTATGCTTGACATAACACATTTCTGGCTGTTAGTAAGTTTTATGTAGTTGTTGAGAGAGTTGGGATTTTTGTGGCCAGTGATGTGTATAGCCTGAGTGTCTGGAACATTGTTTTCTATTAATTTCTGACACAGGTATTTTCTCACACTAGCGTTGGTAATGCGTTTAGAAGCCAAATTGGGCAGGTTTACTTTCATAGCCATTTTTTTCGTTAGCGCGTTAAGCTTTTGGACACCAACTGGTGCACGTAAAAACCATTGCTCATTTGGCCCAGGTGCATGCACGTAAGTTACAGGGGCAAGGTAAAATGGATGGTCAGGGTTACAAAAATCACTTGGACGTTTTTTCATAAAACATTTGTAGATGGTTACTGGACATCTATCTGGTAATAGATGGTTAGCATACATCCTTGGTTTTTTATATCTCATGTTTTTAATGTCCTCCCCTGTCCTCGTCTTTGTCTGTCTTTTGTTAAACTCGAAGTATTCAATTTTAAGTTCGCAATCCTGCTTTAATGATATGTCTCCCAACTTTATGTTCCTGTGTTCTTCTCCCCCTCCCCGTACCCCAAAGTGCAAAGTATTATTAAACCATAAAGTATTCAGTAAGCTTGACGGAGTGCTGGGGCCCAAGCGCGAGTATTCATATAATTTGTTTATGTCATCATCAGTTACAGAATCAGCAGTTTAGGGTTTGTTTCCTTTTCCGTTTTTCTTCAGATCTTTCTGTTTACTTATTAGGGTCTCTCTTGCTTGATAAAATTCAAGGCCATAAACCAAGCTGCCATTGTATCTGTTTCGTCTAGATATCGTTCAAAACTTCCCATCATACCTATAATAAATAATAAATAATTATAAAAAGTCTTATGCCTAGTGTATCATCTCTCTCTCTCTCTCTCTCTCTCTCTCTCTCTCTCTCTCTCTCTCTCTCTCTCTCTCTCTCTCTAATAATAAAATTATTGTTCAATATATAATATTTTGAGTAAATTGTTATTCATTCTTGCAACCATTCAAAAATTAATTTATGTTTGAACAAATTTAAAATATATATCTTGCTCTATTCATCCTTTTATTTGCTCATACATTATTCTCTAAATTCAATTGTGTCTTGTCAATCAATATGTAGGCTCTTTTTTACCTCTCAATGTTATCGGCTCGTATTCACTTCCATCATTCTGACGAATTGAAAGGAAAAATCTTGAGAGAATGCTGTTCAAGGCAGGTGCCGGCACTTCATGTATAGGGCGCATTTCATTGTTTTTCTCAAGATATTCTTCTAGGAGTTTTAAGTGTCCCAATGTCTTGCGTTTGGTATTCGCATTTTCAAGGTCCAAAACAAAATTTGTAACAAATTGTTCGTCCACTTCTGTAAATCTTCTCTCTTTGACAGTTTCAGTTTTTTTATTTCCACTCCTGGTTTTGTTTTTTTCTCCGACGAAAGTTGGTTCGCTTTTAGAGACACATTTATTTCATTTGTTTCCCACTCATCAAAAAGAAAGGAAAGATCATCTGACTCATGCTTTGTTGAATTTTCTGAAATTGCTTGTTCATGTTTAGCATAATTTGTGAAACTTCCATCGTCAAAAAAGCGTACTGTATACATTGAATAGGTACCCAGTGGATGGTAAACATTAACGATTTTGGCTTTCCTACCTTTATGAGTCAATGAGTCAATATGTTTCCTATATTGTAGTCCATTTTCTTTTTGTCTTTTCTTTATCGTTTTCTTTCTAAATCTTCGTTTTGGTAGTTATGTTTTTTCTCCTCCAAAAAATTATTTTCTTAAATATGTCAAAGTGTTATCGTTTATTTTGATCGGAAAATAACTCCATTAGGCCAAGCAAAAGACAACAATGGTTGCGTCCCTTGATAAAGTAGTTCCTAGCGCATGGACACCATGACTGAGAGGACTGGTCTGAGATGACTATACTGAGATAAGAAAAGTATGGTAAGCAAAACATCTAGATTTATCTATCGCTTGGGTGAGAAGTACACTTAATAGTTTTTGACATTTCCAAACTACAAAAAAGTAGCCAATATTTTCGAAAAGTTTTACTTCAATTATGTATGTAAAATGTACATTATGTGACAAAAAGTTTTATTTTTACAAAAACTACAATTCCCTAAAATTTCTTGTAATTTTGTATTGTTTCATATTATATATGTACAAACGTATGCACATTCTGCATGTCGCCCCTGCCACAGTACGGAAACTACTCTTCTGAAAGTATTTAATGACATTCTCTCTGCTTTGGACAGTGGAAAGATTACAGTCCTCACCCTCCTGGGTTTGTCTGCAGCATTTGACACAATAGAACACCGTCTCCAGCATGTTTTTATTTGTCATTCAGAATATAGCCTTACAGTGGTTCAAGTCCTACTTAGTCAACAGAACACAAATTGTATCTGCAAATGGAATACATTCAAGCCCAGTTGATCTATATTGTGGTGTTCCACAGGGGTCTGTTCTTGGACATGTTCTGTTCATTCTATACACTCAACCGTTCTCAATTGTCATAAATCATCACCCAGTGTCTCACCAATTGTACTCCAATGACACCCAAATATACAAGTCTAGCCACCCAACTGAAACTGATGCTACCATATAGGGAGTAGAGAGGTGCATTTCTGATGTGAAATCATGGATGACATGTAATAAGCTGCAGATGAATGATGATAAAACTGAGGCTATTCTGATCACAACACAGATACTTTCTCATTCACTTACATTAGCTCAGACAATAAATATCAGCAACACCAACATTAAATTCTCACAGTGAGTACGAAACTTAGGTGTTACTCTAGACGGGTACTCTCAAAATGCACCATATCTTGAACTGAGACGCATCAATTCTTTTTCTAAATATATTTCAGTTGATGCCACAAAAACACTTGTGTGTTCATTAGTACTTTCAAGACTGGACTATTGTAACTTAATTCTTTCTGGTTCGTCACAATATTTACTCCAGAAACTTCAAAACACAGCTGCACGGATCATCTTTAGAGTACCTCGATCAGAGCGCATCTCACCACTGCTCTGTATCCTACACTAGCTATCAATTCGATACAGAATCAAACACAAAATTTGTTCTCTGTGCTATGTTTCAATGACAGACTCCAGTCCAACATACCTAACCGGCTTTACCTACGTGTATACACCAGCAAGATACTTACACTATTCTTCTGCATTCGTATACTCATTGTTTCCATTATGAAAATGAAGTCATATGGACAAAGTTTCTTTTGCATACCAGGGCCCGGCGATGTAGAACGAATTTCCCATTGAAATTAGACACAAAGACACAGGGGTCCCTTTTTAGAGTTCTTTTAAAACTCACCTTTTTCTACTGCAGGGACAAACTTAGAGACCTAATAATGTTTTGTATCTTATATGTTTTCAGCATGTTTTTATGTTTTCCAATTTTATTGCTTTTGTCATTTGTTTTTCTGTTGATTAGTCATATCATTATAGAGAGTGTAAAGCGTTTACAGCTTCTAAAGATTAGGCGCTATACAAACTCCTCCTCCTCATTATTATTATTATTATTATTATTATTATTATTATTATTATTATTATTATAGCAAGTGGAACTTCTCATTTTATATTAAATTTAACCTAAACAGCATCTAGTCTCCATTTACCTCTATATGATCAGGAAAATAACCAAACTTACTTTACAATGATCCTTGAATTCTAATAAGTAATTCCTGAGCTACAAAGTTAGACGTGAATAACATATGACATTTTAGTTGTTAAGGATAAAACTAAAAATGTCTGTCTAAACAATCCTAGCTAGCTTAACAAAGCAATTGCAGAATCAAGTAAACAATGTGCTTTGGTTGAATTTAAGCATGACATAAACAATAGTTACTAACCTTCTATTATTGTGCTGGTGTTGATAATAACAGCAACAATGGTGTGATGTATATTGTCTTTGTGTGTGTGTGTGTGTGTGTGTGTGTGTATATGTGTATGTGTATGTGTGTGATGGTAATGACAACACTACATAAATGGGAAAGATCAAAGTGCAATCATGAAACATCGAACTGATGTGTTTGACCACGCTACGCTTACACAGCGACATATCAAATGAATCCAATGATGAATGACCATTAAAACTGACCTTATGTAGATATTGATGAGGTTTAAGCTATTGTTTCTATCAGTATGACTGACCGGTGAATCCTAATAGTTTTACCATGCAAATTAAGACCTAACATCCCCCCCCTCTAAAAAAAAAAGAAAAAAGAAAAAGACAAAAAACACAAAAGAAACCCCATCAACAAACAAACATCAAACCAAACATGTGATAATGATGCACTGGATTGCGCAGTGAAAACACAATATAAGCTATATTTTCAACTTTTGATCACATGAATATGAAAACGTTTTCTCCTGTAATGAAAATACTTGAAAGACAAATCCTGCAGAAAATTCTCCTCCAAAGAAATAAAAGCATTAAAATTTAATTTCCAGGCAACAGGTCTTCTTTTAAATAAAATCATTCTGGAAATTCATAAGGAAAGCATTTCATGTCGGGTATATTGTGGGGAAAACTATACAGCTAAAATGCCTAAAATAGAATAAAGCCAAGGAATAACAATTTTCATTCCCTGTTCATGATAGGTGTAGTTTTGATAACAAATGAAGTCTTAAAACTGCAAGCAATAATTTTTCACTATTCCAGGCATGATTCTGAAAACGTCCGGTGAAAATTTTAAATTTTCCTCAAGAAAAGTGGTTGAGCGGTGGAATAGTGTTTTGGTTAAGTTATTATTGCTCACTCTTAACATCACCAGAAAATAATGTTGTTATAGGGTTTAATGTCATTCAGCACAAGATATTCAAAACACGACTGCCATCATTAACGGTGGAGAAAGATCGCGGTGTAACCCCGGAAAGAACAACCGACCCACGAGAAGTTACTGGCAAGCTTTCTCGCATATCCACAATGGCCGAATCCCAAATAATGAAATACATAACATAGCACTCCATCATCATAATGATTTATGTGTGCCCTAGTTCACCACCTTATAGTGAGACTGTCTTATATGATTACATTATTCCATCATTTTTTGTGTTGTCCATGGTGGACTAGATGAAACAGTCTTACAGTGAGACTTCCGTATAATGAAATACACTATTATATTGATGTTCATTGGGGTCTAGAGTATAATGTCTTGTAATGAGACTGCCTTGTCATGAAATGTGTGTATGTGTGTTATTAGGAGTTTTAAAACAATAATAAGTAGAATGTGGACGCAGTTAGCAGCAAGTAACTCGTACTAAAATGGGTTCATTGGTATCTCATTTTCATGCTTGAATTACTATGATAAGATATGCATGCCCCTCAAGGAGAAGGATTCTGCCAGGCCAAAACTGCGTTGCGGGCAAGTTTTAATGTATGTCCTTTCCTTAGGCTCTAAATATGTTGCATCCCATTTCACTTTCATAAACATTGGTACATGTTATTGAATAAATCTTTAATTTATTTAATTTTTGTGAACATGTGTGTGATTTGGATGTTTAATGTAGGTATAAAACAATTTCATAAATTATGTAATAACTTTATCAATTATAATAATAACATCTAATGCAGTAATGATTGGTAAATGCAATTGCACACTCAATGCCTTTTTATAGAACTTGGACAATTCATATACCACAATTCGTCCCAACATGGACGAATAATTGTTTATTACCTACCAGAAGGTACCGAATACATTGTTTTTTTTTTGTTTTTTTTTTGTTTTTGTTTTTTATGGTTTAACGCCATTTTCTGCACAATATAGGCTATACATGGCGGCATTTAATAATGGTGGAGGAAGAATCCGGAATAACCCGGAAAGAACCACCGGCACACGAAAAGCTACTGGCAAGCTTTTTCACATGTCCACATCAGCCGAATCCAAGACTCCACCCGACGCAGACAGAGGTGAAATGGCAGTAATCCGTAACGGACAGGGCTTTAGACCACTCGGCCACTCGGTGCCCTTGAATACATTGTTAACAACTCATAAGACATACAATATCATGAAGAGTTGTTAAAATGATATAAAAGATGCTTTGAAACGTATATAAAGGTAAATAAATGAAGTACATGTTTGTAAGATGTAGACAGTATGACAGCAAAGAATTAGAGCCTCAAAAAAAACCAATTACATTTTGCTATGAAACCCTATTAGTTTCTCACTAATGGTGGTAATAATTATTTAAAGAAATTATGAATTGCTACCAGTTAAGTAACTTCTACAAAAACAAATGTATTTTAAAGTTTGAAAGTCCAGTATTAGTGTTGCTAAGGAAGACGATTTTGTTGCATGATGTTACAATCAGAATTTCTCAAAACCTTTAGAAAGTATTTATTTAATTACTAAATATATTTATTTTCCTCTAATTGCTTACTGAATTTAATCACCTGTAATAGTTTAGACATGTCATGACGTTATCAATTATCATAGAAGAAGGTTTGGAATAGGAAATGTTGAATAGAAGCCATTTATTCATTGAATTCTTTAAAATTATTATATTTACAGAGGTGGAGAAGTTGGATTCCCTGCGTCTGTTCCATACGTGGTCCGCTGGAAGGAATTAATGATGTTATTATGATTTATAGGTAAATAATTTGTAAATTTAAATTGTACCATGCAAATGTATCATCCTAGGTTCTCTGTTCTCTATTAATTAAAGTAGATTATTCAGTAAGATTTGAGGATAACTATATATAGAATCATATCTAGTATTAATATCGTAACTGAAACATAAACCTTTTCAGTTGCTTTGTCTATACCCGTATACAACCAAATTTCAAAACAATGTGCACAATCCTAAACTCTTTAATTTCATTCTTTTGTTCTAAAATATAAGTGGAATGTGAGGTCGTTAGCCAGCAAACGTTGAAACAAATGATTCTGTTTACAATCCTAGCGAACGTGGACGCCACCTCACTATAGGTTCGGGTTAGTACATTGGTTAAGTGCGCTAGTTATGTCAAAGTTAGGTGGGCCGGATAAGTTAGATGGTTTGGATAAATTCAAATAAGCTGAGTTGGTTGCATTCAAATTAGCTGAGTTGGTTGGTCTGAAGTCTGTATGTAGATCGGTTAAGATATTGTTAGGACATGTTAGTGTTATGTTAAGTTATGGGTTTTGGTTATGTTAAAGTTATGTTGGATGGTTACATTCAAGTACGTTGGAGATGTTACCATTATGTGGGTTGTTTAAGATATTGTTACATGATTCGGTTAATTTAAGTTAGGTGATTTGTTTAAGATACAGTTACATGGATTATTCTTCTTAAAGTTACCTGTGTTGGTAGTTAAAGTTAGATGGGATGGTTAAATTAATGTATGGTGTTTTGGTTACGTTGAAGTTATGTAAGGACAAGACATACAACAGGCAGAGAGACACACGCATATATAACATTAATTACAGGACGGATCATATACACCAGTAGAGAAAACACAGCAAGACGTAGACAGGGCACCAGTGAAGTAGAACAAGACAACAAATACGTTAACTTACAAATTAATTGGGTTAAGGCAGATGAAGTTAGGTGGGTTAGTTCTGATAAAGTAAGGTGAGTTGGTTATTTTAAAGTTAGTTGGGTTGGTTATATTCATGTAACCTTGGTAGATTACATTAACTGTTAGATGGTTAAGTTATTTTTAGCTGCGAAGGTCTCTACAGTTAGAAGGGTTGGTTATTCTAAAGTTAATTGGTTAGTTATGTTAACGTTAGTTGTATACATCGATAGACGGGCGTATAGATGGACGTATGGACGGTCGGATGCACGGTCGGACGGATGATCGAAGTATGGATGATGGAAGTACGGATGGATGGATGGACGGATGGAGGGATAGACGGATGGAATAACAGATGAATGGACGGTCAGATGCATGAATGGACGGACTGACGGATAGAGAAAGGACGGAATAAACGCTGTAAAGACGGTTGGAACAATGCTTTAAGGATGGTCGGTTGGTCGGATAGATTAGTTGATGGCCGGACGGACGAATGGATGGTTGGTTAATTGATTTAGTTGCGATAGACTTAGACTAGAGTTTGACATGAGTGTGTGTTTGTTGTGTTGAAGTTAGTGGGTTGTTTATATTAATGTTAGAAGTGTTGGTACCATTGAAGTTAAAATCTGTGTTATGGTATTCTAAACAGTGCTGGATATTTTCAATGTAATTGATTTAGTTACATTGAAGTTAGGTGCAATTGGTTATGTTTAGGCTATGTAGGTTGGTTAGATTTTAAATTTGGTGAGATAAGTAACCTTTTGAGGATATGATATGATTAAGTTATTGCTAGATGTGCTGGTTATGTTACGGTTAGTTGTTTTGGTTAAGTTGAATTGATGTGGGTCGCTTCAAATAATGTAATCAGGTTGATGGCATTAAAATTAGATGGTTGGTTAATTTATTGTTAGCCGGTTGTTTAGTTTAAAATTAGATGAGTTGGTTACGTTTAAGTTAGGTAGATTGATTTAGATATTGTTATGTCAACGTATTGTTACGTTAAGGTTTTGTTTTGGTTATGTTAGGTTATGTAGTTTGGTTACATTCAAATATGTCGGATATGTTGCCATTAGTTGGGTTGTTTAAGTTATTGTTAGGTACTTTGGTTACTTTAAGTTAGGTGATTTGGTCAAGATACAGTTACTAGGATTATTTATGTTAAAGTTACATGTGTTGGTAGTTAACGTTAGATGGGTTGGATAAATTGATGGTGGGTAAAGACATAGAGAATCTACGTTGGGGTTTGGACCGAGACAATGAAATTCCAGCCTAGGGGTTATATTATTTGTATCCCCACGAGGCTTGTCCGAGTGGGCAGACATATAATGTAACCTGGCGGCTGGGATTTCATTGTCTCGGTCAAAACCCCAACGTAGATTATTTTTCTCACCCAATATTATTCTTTAAAGTGAAAAAGAAAACTCTTTACTAGTCTTCACGTCGCAATGTTTACATGTGTCGAATGAATACAACTATGCTAATGAGGGATGTGGTGTGCAAAATAACTATATAAAACGTCGCATTGTACTGAGGTATTATCACATTTAATATATGGATGTTAGATGAAATTAACAATAAATAGTTATAATGTATTAGAAAGAAACCGTTTCCTTTCATCATTTCCAGTTTTGAGTACCCCACTCTCCCGTATAAAAGACCCTCGTCACCATCCAAATATGCCCTTCGTGCCCGGTTCAATTAAATATAAATCCAAATATGTGGACCCTAGAGGATAACCATGTGCTAAACATTCAAGTTCACGGATTCTTTGAAAATTTATATTTCTTTCCTGAAAATATGGCAAGTGATACATTTAAATTTGTTGATGGATTAGCGTGTTGAGGGAAAAATGATTCCTTCTGTCTGGTAAGTGTATTATTTGTCAATAAATATTGCAGGTTTATTCAACTGGAGCACAACGGAGATGCTGAACAAAATTATAATAGAGCATGTTTGACATAACACATTTATGGCTGTTGCTAAGTTTACAGGTGTTGTTTAGAGAGTTAAAATGCTATGAAGTGTACAGGTATATAGTCTTATGTGCATGGAACAGTGTTTTCTGACATAGTTCATTTCACACACCATTGAGAATTTTATCCTATCTGTAGCACAATAAATGTACAGGTCAGCTTCATTAAATGTAGCTAACAGTATATACTATGTTTTACGCGAAGTGTTTGCAACTAGTTCGGATGCTTTAGCTACATTTAATGATCTGAAAATGTACTGATCTACTCCTGCATATAGGATAAAGTTGACCATGCTAGTTAGAACGAACTAACATCATATCAAAACCTCGAAATAGTATGCGTGTGTGTATTTGTTTCTATCAAAATATTTTTGTTTGGTTTGTTTTCTAAGACAGATTGACCTTAAGTAACTATGTTTTGGTTATATATTATGTGTTGTTGTTGTTGTTTTATTTGAGAACATCTATAGCACAGCAGAAGACAAGAAGGGGTTCTTATGTTAAAGGTAGTTCTAAGCGCGTGGACACCATGACTGAGACGATTGGACTGAGATGACTAGACTGATATAAAAAAGTAAGGTTAGCAAAACAGCTAGATTGTCGCTTGGGTGAGAAAATGCATACAACAGGTAGAGAGACATACATAAATATAACAATAAATACAGGATGGATCACATATAACGGTAGAGAACACCCAACATGAGTGGCTACATTACTGGTTAGTTGACTGAATGCTTGAATTGGAACCGATTGAAAAGAAATTAACATCTACGCCAAGTTAAAGAATTAGACCCGACGCAGTTGCTGTAGTTATGGAAAGTACGTTATGGAGCAACGGTTCATTTCTTAATCTGAACTGGTAAAGGCGTACACACAGTTGCTAGAATCTTTTATACGCGTATGACAAGGACAATGGGACATTGAATCCGGGTTTTTCTCAAGAGAAATAAATCGATGAACCCTTGAAATTTCTAACTGTAACATTCTTCTCAAGATCTGCTACGAGGATATCCTACGACATAGATGACATTGACGGAAGGATCTTTGAGGGTATAGATAGAGGTTCAGAATAGGGATTTCTGTGTTTATTGTCGTCAAGAGTAACGTGTGTCTGATCCACAGTGTCCATGACTTCGGTTGTTTTCTGACGTGATAAAGTATTTGTGCTTGTTGACTTTAGTGTGTTAAATACTGATTTGTTTCTTCCTAATGCTACCCCTTGCAGCGAAAAGATAACGCATTGCTACTACTAAAGTTGATGGCTGAAAGCTGATTAGCCGAAAGTGTCATACTTTTTTTTACACGATTCATTGCATGGTACACAACTATTATATGACGCATCCCTATATACATAGAACATGATCGACAGTTTTAATATTGGTTTTCAGAGTTATCAAGAGCTGTTGGTTTATCGATGGAATGTATTCAGCTTTGCATGTAATACAAATGAAGCCACTTACTGCTTTTTCTTAATTTGCTATATATTCCGTTAGATGTGTTGACTCCACACTAACGCATAATCAACACATCATCGCTATTCATCTTTGACAATATTTGAAGAGCCCTCCCTAACTACTGGCGTACTGAGACATTTAATCAAATATAAGTAGAACTAATATAAAGTAGCATACCCTAATATTCATTAGCATGCATTTCACGTTATTTTCTATGCATGACATACTTTCTTCAGTTGAATAACACACACACACACACACACACACACACACACACACACACATATATATATATATATATATATATATATATATATATATATATATATATACTGAATAGTATATATAATGTACTAAATACAACGCAAAACCGGCTCAGATATACATATCAAATTCAGGAATGCAGGGGTCATGTTATCAGGCGAGAAGACTTTGACCTCTTGAATTTTTAAACGTAAATGACTGGTTGTACTTTATACCTTCCTTGATGTACCCATTAAGTTCTGGCAGTGTCGTAATCCAAGGCAACATGTATTTATGCAGTGTTGATACCAATTAGCTTATGCAGACAAACAAACTCTTACACATTCACAGGGGTGTTTTAATTGCTAACTGACCTTTAACCCTGTTTGCAGCAATATATCTCTTCTTAGTTCATGAAATTGGGCCTACTGTACAGTGATGAAAATATACCAAATTCTGTTTCAAAATTGTAACAGTGTGTGTGATTTGGATTTTTAAGATACCTTGAACAATTTTTCAGTCATATTGCTATGATGTTTGCAGTGTGGCAGTTTATAGTGATATCTAGCACTGAGGCATCATGCCGCAGTCATGTAGCATGACATCCCACCCAGTTACATTATCCTGACAGTACATACACTAACCTCTTAATGCTGAGCACCAAATGAGGCAGCTGTTAATACCATTTTTATGTCTTTGGTATGACCTTGCCAGGGATCAAGGCCTCCACAACCTCTTGCATCTGAGGTGGGTGCTCCTACCACTAGGCCACTGGAACGGTCAACACCAGTATGTAAATAGTAATTTGTTGTTAACAAATATAATCAGTAAAGATCATTTCTAATTGATTTCTTTTTTATAAAAAAAACCCCAGAAGTTTACAGCATTTTTTTCTTTATAAAATTAGTTTGAAACTGTATGTGAACCGGTAATGGCAGACATCGCTGCACCTGTGATAAACCACTTCATTACATTGTATTCTTAAAAAATTGGGCAAATAAATTCAGGAAAATATGTAATTTAATTAAAACAAAGTCTAAATATTTTGTGTTAGCCTAAATATTTAATAATGAAATAAGAAATATGGGACAATACTATGTTGTGGAATTCGAAACAATGTTGTTAAGCTCAACGCTGTTTTCTGATTTAATTCATTTTCATGAAAATACATACATACATACATACATACATACATACATACATACATACATACATACATACATACATACATACATACATACATGGATTGAAGTCATTTGCTCCTATGTACATTTTTTCTTCGTCAAAGTATGCTAGAAATCTTTCTGACTGCAATTTTACACAAAACATGTAGAAAAAAATTATTAAAAGGTACTTTATTATGCAATAATACCGATTTGCAATTACACAATTTTACTCTTGTTACTCCTATAAGATTAAATGAATTACAATGAATAGTTTCTGCTGTTCTTTTTTTTAATACATCATATGGCTAAAATACACTGCATTTACCTCAATCTAAACATACATATAAGACAAGTATAAATGCAATGGGTATGAAAAGTTTGAAAAGGTCCTACATCTTGTGGTTCAAATGCATGTTTTTTTTTTTAAAACTTTAAGAACATAATCAACAGTGGTCTGAAGATAAACTGAATCTTGGAAATCAATCAGATGCTGGACTTTGGCTCATAGTAGACATTTCAAGAAAGACAGTCAAAGTCTATATGGGTCCATGGTAGGGACCATTTGTTATCATACAATCACTAGAATAGTCTCTCCATAACAATTTGATATCAATAGGTGTTATCTGACTAAAAGGCCTAAATCATTTTAACTTAAAATGAGATTTCTGCTTTGTAACAATCTCTTCTGTAGGTGGTGGTGGTATTGGAGCAAGTACATCAGATATTCACCTATGCTCATTTATGACCAAAACAACTGGCTGGTTCATTCCAACTCTATCATCTAACCTCATTTTCAATATTTTTATAATTATTTCCGGAATATACAGGTACTGTTGATCAGCTTTCTTTGGGTTTGCAGACTATCTCTCACTTTTTTGTTGAATGACCTTTGGTATCTGACAAGAAAATGCAAACATTTCAATGACAATGTCATTTTATATTTTTTTAATTCTCAAAAGTCAAATAAAAACTGCATACAATTACATGTAACAAATCATTTTGCTACAGATGAAAATGCAAATATAGCAAACCTGTATCTAACCCATATATCATACATTGTTTTAGATTATTTACAGAATTTTCTAATTACATTAGACTAATTCTAACCAAAATTGGTTTATGAAATTTATGTTAAAAAATTTCTTCTGTAAAAGATTAAATTGTACCACAAACAGATGGTTTATCAACTTTCAGGTAAAGCATCAATATTTTAAAGAACATTAATTATTATGTTAACAAACAAGAATAAATTTTATTACCTTATTTTTCCATCTGTGTTTACAATCACATCTCTGTCAATATGATTGTTATGATCAAGAGTTGCCAACAGATTCCTAGCTCTGAAAGCTGATGGCTTACATGAATGTTCTTTGGAGGCATACAATAAAATCAAACTTCTGGAAATTCTCCAGTTCTGCTGTACTTCTGAAACAAAGTAAAATTACTAAATAAATAAATTGATTCAGATGCAAAGAACTATTTCAAAATTATAAATCCCAATTAATCTGTTTTGATGAAAATGCTAATGTACAGTAGCATTATACAGGCAGAGAATAATCAACTCATTTCACCCCTACAATTTTTTTTCCTTGTCACCTGAAATGGAGGTAGGAAATGCATTTGTGGACTAATTTTGAATACATTGAAATACATCTGCTTCCAAGAATTGTTTGCTTAGATATATGCCTAGGTGTGCTAAAAATATCATTCGGCATCTGCATAAGGGTAAAAGTTGGAGTTTTTTCTTCTTCTGACCCATCATTTTCCTCCTGGCCACTTTTTACTTCCAATCTCCAATTTATCCTACTTCTGCAAATGTTTATCTGTCTGTGTATAGCTCAGACCGATATGAATTAGACTGCAAGCAAAAAAGTAAAAATTCCGGAAACCAAATCTGATTCCAACAATGGGCCTGTGCACAAAAATCGGGTAAAGCTTGACCAAAAATCGAGTAAAGCTCCCTGTACACATGCATACTTTATTTTTTTACACACACGCCATCTGCGTACATGCAATTGTCCTCCCCATTCTGTGGAACAGCCTATATTTAATCCACACAGAAAAGACCAAGGATTAATAATATTATGTATTTAATATAACAGATAGTCCACCAATGTTGAATGTCTGGCTGCATCAAATAAATAAACTGTGTAACTTTAAAAAGTTTGTCGATTGTCCACTAAAACTCAAACACCAACTGAACCCAGTCAAGCAGGTTACATATTAGACAAATTACTATCGAGGTATCTGTGTACATACATAATCAGCAGACATCCCACCCCCATACACAAGCATATGCATTTGGGTAACCCGTCCCCCCCTTGCCCTCTCTGTACTAAACGGACAAACCATAACTATGGCCTTAGTATGGTTTGTATTTATAATACAATGTATTCATATTCTTACAATGATAACCAGTATATCTTCATTTTTTCAATTACGCATCAATACTATATTTAAAGATATATTGTAATTACACATTTTTAACTTGTATGTTCATACACTGCAAAGAAAGCTTTTGTGGGAGCAACTTTCTGGTTTATACACAAATACAATCCACAAATACCAATACAATACTATACATGAATATATATGGTTATTTTTTAGTATACTTAACACGAATATTCTCCTTTTTGTATGTATCACAATTATTTTTGTTAGTATACTTTCTCAAATGGGTTGATAAAACTTTTAGACTTTTCCATCATAACACTTTCCTTCTTAAGTTTTTCAACTTCATACAAGACTGAATCCTTTAAAATAAAATTTTGAAATGTGTAAATACTAATGTTGAACTTGGAAATCTTTAGTTTTGTATCAAAAGAAAGCATTATCATTTATCTTGGTTATTATAATGGGAATGATAATGCTTCAAGAAATAATAATAATAATAATAATAATAATAATAATAATAATAATAATAATAATTTATTTAAAGGGGTGACTCATTTAGTCAAAGACTATTCTGACTTGAGACTAACTAAAATACAAACAGCATGATGAGGAACATATCAATAACAAAAATGACATGTGCCAACAATTTACAACAAAAATATTATTCTAAATAAAACAAATCATATTTTAACAAAATGTACAATCTTTTCCAACTGCAAAATATTAAACTAGTATAGAATGATACATTTCCAGGTGCATCTACTAAAATATTTGTAATTAAGTAAATATACATAAAATTTAATAAAATATAGTAATACTTACATAGATGTAATATCTGATTCTGATGTGGTTATATCAGAGACAGCAGGAATTTGTATCCTATGAATTGTTGGCCCAGGTGTAGAAGTTGTGGCCATGTCTTCTTTGACAATCCTCTGTTTCTGATGTTTTCCTTGCACTGGCATTAAATTCATAACTAATATAGCAAGGGAAAATAAATATTTCATTAGACACAAAAATTATATATATTTTACAAATAAGAGTGAATGAATGAATGTTAAATTAAAGTGAACCGGCCACGGTGGGTCATTATTCACTGTTTATCTTTCAAAAGAAAGTTATTTAATTTTTCCCGTGGGGTAAGGAATGATACCACATCCCCAAGGGCGTTTATGCACACATAGTGTGCTATTTAATTTGGTCATGCATAAAATATACTTAACTGTATTGCATTAATTTTATTTACAGCCATCACTATTAACATTATAAATAATTTGTATTTATCAAAAAAAACAGTAGTGACTGTTTGCCTCTAAATAGTCTTATGGTTGCGTGCGAAAATGAAGATGATCATTAATAACCCCTTCGGAAGCCTAAAAAAAAAAGCTACTGTATGTTATGTACATGCGGATTTCCGCGATATTGTTGCAGGGCTGTGGCATTTTATTTCAAGCTAAATGGAACAATGCCAGTTTATATAAAATATGTTATTTTAAGAATTTTGATAAAGCGTTAACAATACAGAAATAAAACAGCGGTATAAAAACTTGACTGTACATTGCAAAATTGAGACTCACCAGTATCCAGCAAGAATTTGGCGACCTCTGGATTTTTTTCCAGGCTCAAAGTGTGCTGCCATAATTTGCCCAAACAGCTTTTTTTCCCTCCTCGTTTCAGAATCTAATTGTTGCTTTCGATCTAGTTGCGCACACGCCATTATTTTTGTAAACACGTGTTTGCGCATGGCTAAAATTCTTAATCTTCGGGAGAGGTCAACACAGAGGTTACATGAATATCGGCGTGGCGAATAGCGAATTTTTGTCTGCAGACAATAATTAAAAATCGCGTATTTTATCACAAAATTACAGATATTAGCCTGATTTTGGCCTCAGTAACAGCCTGAATCGTAATTTTTCAACTAAATAAGTAATCACGAACTGAAAAAAGAATAAAATAATTTTATTCGTTTTTACTTAGGTTGTATGCCTTTAAGTATGAGAGCAAAGAATTAGAGCCACATAAAAATCAATTGAATCTTGGTATGTTGCCCTATTAGTTTCTCACTAATGGTGGCAATAATTATTTAAAGAAATTATGAATTGCTACCAGTTAAGTAACTTCTACAAAACAAATGTATTTTAAAGTTTAAAAGTCTAGTATTAGTGTTTCTAAGGAAGACCACTTTGTTGCATGTTGTTACAATCAGAAGTTCTTAAAACCTTTAAAAAGTATTTATTTAATTACTAAATATATTTCTTTTCCACTATTTGCCTACTGACTTTAATCACCTGTAATAATTTAGACATGTAATGACTTTAACGTTTATCAATGGAAAATGTTGAATAGAAGCCATTTATTCATTGAATTATTTATAATTATTATATTTATAGAGGAAGAAGTGTTGGATTCTCCTGCGTCTGTTCCATACGTGGTTCGCTGGAATGATTAGTGCTGTTATTATGATTAATAGGTAAATAAATTGTAAATTTAAACTGTATCATGCAAATGTATCATCTTAGGTTCTCTGTTCTCTAGTAATGAAAGTATATTATTCAGTAAGATTTGAAGATAACTATATATATATTCATTTCTAGTAGTCGGATATAATATAAACCTTTTCAGTTGCTTTGCCTATACATACCTGTATACAACCAGATTCCAAAACATAATGTACACACTCCTTAACTCTCTAATTTAATTCTTTTGTTCTAAAATATTAGCGGAATGTGAGGTCGTTAGCCAGCAAACGTTGAGACAAATGTTTCTGTTTCCAATCCTGGCGAACGGTGACGCCACCTCACTGCGGGTTTGGGTTAGTACATTGGTTACGTGCGCTAGCTATGTCCAAGTTAGGTGGGCTGGATAAGTTAGTTAGATGGGTTGGTTACATTTAAATAAGCTGAGTTGGTTACATTCAAATTAGCTGAGTCGGTTAGTCTGAAAGTCTGTAGATCGGTTTAGATATTGTTATGTCATGTTAGTGTTATGTTAAGGTATGGGTTTTGGTTATGTTAAGGTTATGTTGGATGGTTACATTCAAGTAAGTTGGAGATGTTACCATTATGTGAGTTGTTTAAGACATTTTTACGTGCTTCTGATAATTTAAGTTAGGTGATTTGATTAAGATACAGTTACATTGATTATTCTTCTGAAAGTTACGTGTGTTGGTAGTAAAAGTTAGATGGATTGGTTAAATTAATGTTAGGTATGTTGGTTACGTTGGAGTTATGTAAGGAAAAGACATACAACAAGCAGAGAGACATACACATTTATAACATCAAATACAGGACGGATCATATACACCAGAAGAGAAAACACAGCAAGACATAGACAGGGCACCAGTGCAACAGAACAAGACAACAAATACGTTAACTTACAAATTAGTTGGGTTAAGTAAGATAATGTTAGGTGGGTTAGTTCTGTTAAAGAGGTGAGTTGGTTATGTTAAGTTAATTGGGTTGGTTATATTCATGTAACCTTGGTAGATTACATTAAATGTTAGATTGTTAAGTTATTGTTAGCTGCATTGGTCTCTAAATTTAGCTGGGTTGTTTAATCTAAAGTTAATTTATTTAGTTATGTTAGCGTTAGTTGTATCCTTCGATAGACGGACGTATGGACGGTTGGACGCACGGACGAACGGAGGCACGGATGGATCGAAGTACAGATGAATGGAAGGACGGACTGAATGATAGATTAATGGACGGTCGGATGGATGAATGGACGGACGCATGGACCAATTGATGGATAGAGAATATATGGCACAAACGCTGAAGAGACGGATGGAACAAGTCTTTAAGGATGGTCGGTTGGTCGGATAGAATAGTGGATGGACGGACGGTCGAATCGATGGGTGGTTAATTGATTTAGGTGCGATAGACTAGAGTTTGATATAATGGTGTGTTTGTTGTGTTGAAGTTAGTGGTTTGTTTATATTAATGTTAGAAGTGCTGGTACCATTGAAGTTGAAATGTGTGTTAAAGTATTCTTAACTGGGTTGGTTATTTTCCAAGTAGTTGATTTAGTTACATTGAAGTTAGGTGCATTGGTTATGTTTAGGATATGTAGGTTGGTTAGATTTTAAATTTGGTGAGATAAGTTACCGTTTGAGGAGATGATTAAGTTATTGTTAGATGTGAGGTGAGTTGGTTATGTTAAAGTTAGTTCGTTTGGTCATATTCATATTAGCTTGGTTGATTACATTAAAGTTAGATGGTTGTTTAAGTTACTTTTAGCTGGTTTAGTTATTTTAAAGTTAGATGGGTTAGTTTATTAAAATTTGATTATGGAAATATGATGAAATCTGAAACAATGGTACACAAGCCGCTTAATGCAAAATGACTAGATCTGAAAAAGACAAGTTACAGCATCCTCTAATTTGTCTTCCAGACTGAAGATAAATAAAAAGTACTGCGACTGGAACTAAGAAAACAAAACAAACATTTGTCGCAAGAAAGCTAGAAAATTCTTTTGAAAAAGATGAAATTAATATAGATCGCGAACTTTAAACCCTAATGTATAATGTTGGATGTAGTTTTATCAGCAACACAATTTGAAATTAATAGTAAATTATTAGCAATCAGATTACAGGTAAATGTTTAATAGATGAGGAATAGTGTTCATTAAAATCGGAAGACAAAGTAATAGAATGAGTAGATTCCAAAAGGTAGCATTTGGTCCAAGTATATTCAAGGCGTTAAATTAGCTACTGAGAATGAATGAATTACCACCATGACACTCTGACGTAGTAAATCAGCGTACGGGATACTCTAATATAAAGAACACGACCTCTCACAGAATATTGTCTGAGAATTATAAAATTATTTGGTTTGCGTACTTCCTGTTAAAAGCTGTATGTAAGCCTATATGACTACCGTAAACGTCTACGACTAGCGTAAACGTCTACGACTAACGTAAACGTCTACGACTAGCGTGAACGTCTATGATATCTATGGACACAATTTTGATGCATAATCTCACCTCTGTATTGAGGAAACTGCTCTGAATGAGGTGTATAGAAACGGGAAAAGCGGTATGATAGCAAATGTACTGGATCTCTATAAAGTCTGTAAAAGGGTATGTGTCTGGTTACACAATTGTCGATCTGACAGATTCATACTCTGTGTATTTCTCAAAATTCTGGAAAAACACTAAGTTGTATTTTTTCTCAGTGAACAGTTACACTGTGACCTCTCAGAGATCACATCGACGGATGGATCTTTGAGGGTATAGATAGAGGTTCGGAATAGGGATTCCTCTGTTTATTGTCGTCAAGAGTAACGTGTGTCTGAGCCATAGTGTCCATGACTTCGGTTGTTATCTGACGTAGTGAAGTATTTGGGCTTGTTGACTTTAGTGTGTTAAATACTGATTTTGTTTCTTGCTAATGCTACCCCTTTCAGCGAAAAGACTACTACTAAAGTTGATTCCTGAAAGCTGATTAGCCGAATCGTCATACTTCGTTCTTACACGATTCATTGCATTGTACACAACTATTATATGATATCCCCCTCCCCATAAACACATAGAACATGATCGTCAGTTTTAATATTGGTTCTCAGAGTTATCAAGAGCTGTTGGTTTATCAATGGAATGTATTCAGCTTTGCATGTAATACGTATGAAGCCACTTATTTCTTTTACCTATTTTGTTATATATTCCGTCAAATGTGTTCAATCCACACTAACGCGTAATCAAAAACATAATCGCTTTTTATCTTTGACAATATTTGAAGATCCCTTCCTAACTACTGGGTATTGAGACTTTTATTAAGTATATGCAAAACTAATATAAAATAGTATAAAACTACTATTCGTTAACATGTATTTCACGTTATCTTGTATGCATGACAAACAGCAGCAAGAAGGATGAATAGACGAAGTTTTTAAACAAAAATAAGGCTTTTACGGAGACCGAAACTTTTTCAGACAAAACTAAAAAAAGGTGAACAGACCGAGTTGTAGGACGCACAATCTTCATTCGTTAAGGTGCATTCGCATCTTATCACGCCTAGAGATATACATATAGATATTTACAAATTATATTTACACTATTTACAAGTTATATTTACATTCGGGAGCCATTCTCTCAATTCAACATATTTTTTTGCACAACCTCCCCTTATGAAATTAATTCCCGGGGGTACAAAAACAGTACCTCCCAATTAATTGCATTGGGAAGATGTGCATTTTTTTTCTGTTGAACTTTCTGAGCATGGGGCGGACCCCACTGTATATTAAACTCTCCGACCGGTACCGTCGACAATAATGCCTGCCACGAGATTCGAACGCTGGGGTTCGGGACGAGATCCAACCGCGTACGGATTACGCTTAGTGTTCCAATCAACAAGTATATATTTTGAAATTAATATATACTTGTAGAGACATACACTTGTAGCTAAAAATCGTAGATTTTCAAAATAAACCCATAGGAGTATATTTGTAGTTAAAAATCGCAGATTTTAAAATAACCCACAGGAATATATGTCCAAATGAACATAGAGAAAAATATAGTCACACCGTGAAGAACGTCTATTTATATTTATCTAAAAATCCCATCCAAGGACAGTAATTCTATCACACACATACACATCCCTGTAGTAATTATCTCCCTTTGGTTTTAGGATGTCATTGTAAATATTCAAACATAATTCTGTTTTTAAAACGCTTTGAAAAAGCTGAATTTTGTATTCCCTCTGCAACACGTCGAACCGAAGGCACGCAAATATCGAAATACATGCCGGCGCTATTTATTGATTGAAATATGCTTTCTTCGTTAGTTTCTACGTTGAGAGATTTGACAGGTCTCCTTGCAACTGTTTTAGAAGTACCGGTTTTCCCAAATGCAGTATTTGAACTCTGGAAGCTCGTAAATTTTCTAAAGAATTATTTCTAGGATTAGAATCAATATGGTCAATCACAAAACAATCTCTGACAAATAATATACACATAATTCATTTTTCATGATTTGTTACAAACGGTTACTGATCCTATCATAAGCCACTTACAGTGATTCATGATATATAATTTTTTATATTTAAATACTTGTTTTAATTATAATATGGAGGAGTCTGGTAGATTATCCAAAATCGAACCTAGGAAATATGTTAAATTCAATCTCGATAGAGAATCCGTAGATGCACCAAATAAGAGTCTAATAAGTGATAGAAACATGATAGGTACAATCCATGAGGGGTTTAACGAATTTAAGCGCGATGGTTTATCTCACTGTTGGGCAACATTTCGAATCGATGGTAGTGTTGATGCTACCATGAATGACAAAAAGCAGCAGAGATAATATCACATCTTGACCATAGAAAGTATTTTTTTAGAGTGAAATTCATTATCCGTTCAGAAACAGGAAATTTGATTACACGCGACAAATTTGAACCCATCTTGAAAAATAAAAGGACTATCACTGTGAGTCGCGATTCCAAACCAGGAACGCTGACTGCAATGGACAAGCCGTATTACGAGATAGCTTATCCTGTGACAGCAGTTGTTTATGGGATCTATCTGATAAATGACAAACCGAGTATTGAGAAATTAAAACCCATGAAATTGTCAGGAATAAATTGTGTAGCCGAAAGAATAATAGAGCATTTTGACGGATCTAAGAACCAAAAAAAAAATGAATGGGCATTTGCATCTGGAGGTATATATGTCAATCGTAAAGACGCTTTCGTGTCCGATGGTACAAAATTCGGTACAACTGTTACTTACGTAGATGGAAAAAATCCCCAATACACACATTTAAGGGCGTCTATGCTGCCTTATGCTTCTATCAATTTGCTATCGATGATAAATATATTTCCTGACACCGTAGTTAGAATCACCATTGATTCATTTTATATAGATATTAAACATAGCGAAGGAATGGCTGATTTTACAAATTCCGACGAGTGTTGGGGATCATGGAGAATAATAAAGGAAATATTGCGTGATTATTCTAAATCAATCGATGTTACGATTGAAAAAAATTACATACAAAATAATCAGATATCAGAACTATCGAAAGCCCCATCGTTATCCGATCCAATATGTAGATATAAAACCAGTTACTTAAACGGTTGTGGTAGGTCAGGGAAGACGACTCTTGTGATCGAATTATTTCGAGGGAAATCAAACATGATTGTGCTAACACCAACACACAGACTTGTAAGAGAGATGAAACAGCGAGGTGTTAATGCTTTCACTTATCATAGTTTTCTCGATGGAAAGGTGACGCATGGACTCCTGTTCGAATGGGCTATAAATATATTTCTGATATTATTATTTGGGATGAGATATGCAGTGTGGCATTATATATATTGAAAATATTTCTTGATTGGCTATTGTTAAAGAATACAGCTGTGATACTGTGTGGCGATCATGGTCAACCACCACCATTTGTCGGTTTATCTCCACATGATTGACTGAAGAATTTTGTAGATTATTATGAAGAAATCAATGCTGATCATAGATCACTTGATCCAGAATTAAGTGAGTTCAAGAAATTAATCATATTACAACCGGATAAAATCCAGTGTGAAAAAGCGCGTGAAATAATTTCAGAAGTCCCATTAAATGATTTTTGGGAAGCGTGGAGAATAAATGATATGATAGTGGTAAGCAGAAAGATAATCAGAGACACACTTCAGATGAAGTTATTTGAAACACACAAAGAAATATTTGCAACACTTCCAGTGCCATTGTGTTATAGACCTACGGATACACGAAGATAGAATATTGAAGCTGATATTCCAGGACAAACTGAAAAGCAGATTCTCGTGTTAAATGATATTGTGTGATATCGGTGTTGTCGAAGATGCATTGCGCGCTGATAAATCTCCATTGACTCTAGGATACACAATGACGATACAATCTTCGAAGTGATTGACTATATCCAATGCAATTGTTTGGATGGTAGATGATCGCATCGAGTGGTCGAATTTAGTTTATCTCGCAGTGTAAAGAGTACGAAGATTAAATCAACTTCGAAGAGTTGTTTTAGATGCTAATGACGCCACAATCAGTGATATTGTGAATGATGACATAATCAGAAAAATACTCGCTGGTTATCAACAACAGGATAACACAAATAACAGAGAATTTGATATTGATGCTGAATTTATAATTACGCTGAAATAACAACAGAATAATCACTGCACGAGTTGTAGTGGTATAATGCGTTGGTCATGGTCGGATAAAGATCCTCGCCAATTTACCGTAAACAGAAAAGATAATAGTGTTGGTCATACCAGAGATAATGCGATGTTGACTTGTCTGGAGTGTAACAGACGTAGAGGTGCTAGTTAAGACCACTCGGCGGTAATTGAGTTTCCTCGGGTATCACTTGTAATTGTTCACGTGTAAATCCGCGCTGAGGAGCAGTTGAATCTAATCTATAGATTGCGGGTCTACCCGTGGATCTTGTTATGTTAGATATTTTATGAGTAGTGACACTCCAAATGGGATCAGTAGCTCTTTTAACCGACTTCAAGTTCTCCTGGTTCATATAAATATCTCACAGTGACATTACCGAGTATTCGTTGTTTTGAAAAATCATTTTGTTATTTTTGTACTCCTATCTACTTTTTTTGATAGCGTTAATAGGTCTCATATTGATTGTTCGAGTAATTTCATTATTTAGCGCGGTAATTACACCTGGTAATCTCTTGACCCATTCACGAGATCGTGTATCCTGGATAAATTCCTTGACGTTTTGATATCCAAATAACCGCTCAGCAAGTGTCCGATGAAATTGTTCAACAATTGCCTGATCGCGATGCAGTGCAGTATGTCCTCGTCGTATCGTGGTATTATGATTCTTCATTGTTGATAACACTACACCCTGAAATTCCTTGCCAGGATCAACCTGCAATAGATTTGGCCACTGCAGAGGACCTCGTCGATAAATCCTTTCAAATGCAGAAACTACTTCAGTTGATGACGTCGTCGTTAATGGTTCAGCTTGTTTGTATCTACCCGCAACATCAACTACGGTTCGCGCATACTTGCATGTGTGTTTATTAACAGTATCATGCTGCAGAAATAATAAATCAGCCTGATGAACTTCATTAGGGACGCTGACATCAATGCGTGCAAAGTTAATTTGTTTAGGTGGAGGTAGATAAATCTGTTATATCGCCTGTTTGGATAACCAATCAGCCTCGATGGTATTTTGTAATTTTGCGGTGTTGGCGAGTTTATCGATTGCTGATTTACCCCTCCAGTATCATCTTGGGGAATAATAAATAGATTCCATGCTGTTATTAATTACCAGAACCCAGCATTAATTTACTTTAAATCGCCGATTTTATCAACCAAGATGATAATATTTCTTTGCAGGATTTATAAGTGCTAGAATTTAACGCATGAATCAATTTCACATCTGCGATATGTCTGTGTTGCAGATTGCTGCTTTTATAAGCAACATCATGAGCATGACGCGCCTTATCAATAGCGTTTATTGGATATTCGCCGGATCGGGGTTGGTCTTGGCCATCAAGTCTGATGTCGAGTCTGGTTCCAGGGCCACATACCAAGAAGGTGTTTTTCTCCTGGATATTTTGCCCATGGAGATCCTAGGATTTTTACCATTTTTGCTGCAATATCACCTCCTCGTTTTTTTTAAATCCACAGAAACAATTCTAAATTTTTTTGTACCACATTGTATACATCTAATAGCAAGTGCTGATCTATTATTGCTTGTTGTAATTGTTTTCAAGTTTGTTTTTGGTTATAATGAAACTATGTAAGAAATCACGCTGTTTTGATTTGTATGTATATTGATGACAATTGTTTAGCATAACTCCTTTGTTCGATTCATGTGTTTTTCTCCTGTGAATGCTATGATGCAATCCCCGTTTTATATTTTATATCCTTGATGCCGTGTAGAGCTCTTAGTATGGTAATTTACCTGTATGTAGCCACGAAAACTACCAATGGCATTTCTAACCAATGAGAGTTGGTGTTGATTTTATACTTCAGTAATTTTCACTTTAATCAATAGTGTGTATTGTTTTCAGAGTACAGTATTTAAACACGGTCGCTGTAGAATAGTTATTTTGACTATATTTACACCATCGTACAACATCGCCATGGCAGGTTTTGCAGCAGTTTTTACTTTCGTGGCTCTGTTTCTTGCGTCGATAATGGCCACTGAAAAGACAAAATTGCAAGACGAAGAAGCCATTCGTGCTGAACTCTCAGATCTTTTTCAGAGCCCCCAGCAGCCGGTCGATCAGAGTAATCAGATTCAGCATAGGCAGGTGGATACTGTTAGTAGTAATCCGGGTTCTTGTCACTGCACGTGCAACTGTAATAGCCAACCTACATGGTGCTATGGCCTCGGACCTGTTTGTCCAAATTACTATTCTAACTGTGGTGAATCGCTCTCTGGAAGACCACGAGACTGTCAGGAACTGTACCAAAAGGGGTATACTAGAACCGGTGTGTATGTCATTTATCCTGACGGGCGTCAAGATGGAATCTATGTTCGCTGTGACATGGATACTGCCGGTGGTGGTTGGACTGTCATTCAGAGAAGAGTCAGCGGGGACGTGGATTTCTATCGCAATTGGTCAGATTACAAGCAGGGATTTGGTGACTTGAATGGAAACTTCTGGGTTGGAAATGATAACATCCATGCTCTCACGGCACAGGGCAACTACCAACTGCGTATAGATATGTCTGTTTCGGACACAGACAAGACCTATGCCACATACAGTTCTTTCAAAGTAGGAGATGAGAATAGTGGATACTTCCTCACGGTGGGAGGGTATAACGGAACTGCGGGGGACTCCTTTAGTTATCACTCAGAGTCCAAATTTACCACCAAGGACCAAGACAACGACATCTCTGCATCAAATTGCGCTGTAGACTTCAAAGGTGCATGGTGGTACAAATCTTGCTATCATTCAAATTTGAATGGTATATATGGGTCCACTACAGGTGGGCATGGAATACGTTGGTATTTTTATCCCGTATCTCATACGTCGTTGGTGTATGCCGATATGAAACTGCGAAAGCTGTAAATACAACATGGAAATCCTGGCCTGGACCAAATTCAGACAATTCTATGAAAACACGACGAGGTATCATTAGTATCCAGATTTTATTCGATTATAGTTAGGTTCAAATTAGCTATAAGGTTTCACAATCTGTAAATATTAATATTTTTTCACTTTCTTGCATGTACATTTGTTTAACAGAGCTTTTCCACATTTATCATGTTTTTTCAAAGTCAAACTTATCTATTGTCAGCATTGCTTTGGTACGAGAAGTATATGTATTCTTTGGTATAGCACAAAAATAAATCATAAACTTGACATAAATTGTTTAGAAAATTGTACTCAGAGTTTTCTAATCTCCATATAGTCGCTTATTCAATTTAACATTTAACTACATTTCATGCATAATTTAATTTACTAATTTCTTTAGTAGTCAAGGAAAATAAAACGGTTCTCTAGCATATACCTTAATTAAATTTTGTCCTCCAAATGTTTCAAAGAATGTTTTCTTTTAATTTTACGAAATGTTTAACATTTTGGTTGCAAATTCAGCTACTGTTTGATACAGATTTTTTGTTATAGGTGGGTACTGGATTTATAGACTTATATTTTATTCACGAGTCTTGAATTTCGAATTTATGTACATTTATATGCGACCAGTTTATTTTTACTTCTAATTAATCAGTAATGTCTTTGTGTCCACAAGTCACTATGTCTTATAGGATCCGACTTGTAAATTAGTAGTCGTTTAACGAATTGTCTAACATAAGAGAGATTGTGTTCGTTTCCGTATCAATAATTATCATTGAAAACTCCTTGAAGTTTTACTATATCTTTTCATAACGTATATATACTCCTATCATGATAATACCTGCTTTCTATAATAATAAAATTCGTAATCGCATTAAACTTTGATTTGTGTGGATTTTATGTCTTTGAGGGGGGGGGGGGATGGAGTTTGCATAAAGTTCTCTACATACTTGAGAAATTGATATATGTACATTTTGTTTTCTTCTTTTCTTTCTTTTCATTTTTTTCCGTTTTTTGAGTGATGAGTTTAGTAACACACCCTTCATCCTTTTCATCCTCAGTAATCTTTTAGCACCTACGATATCCGTCAGCCACAGTCGCTATATCATAATATACGGAAATGAAGAAATGTAAGCTGCTACATTCAACGTCACCAATGCGGATTTCAGACGGATATAGAGACCTGTCTTTTTGGCATTAAACAATCTGTAATCTAGCCTGTATTTCACAGATTGGAATATATCATACTTGAATTCTTGTTGCTTATCAGCTCGCGATATTTGCATGTTATCTCGTTTTCAGCTGTATCCCTGTGATTTTTTGTAGCTAAAGGTCTTCTATTTTTAGAACACGTCAACATTTATAGAGAGAGAGAGAGAGAGAGAGAGAGAGAGAGAGAGAGAGAGAGAGAGAGAGAGAGAGAGAGAGAGAGAGAGAGAGAATTTAATTTAAATTGACAATAAAATGTTATCATGGAATACCATTGATATTATTATTAAAGTATGTAGAAGCATTACTTTGCCGCATTATAATTACCTACAAAATTCCTCTAAGAACACATATTTACAGTTGAGTATTCAGGATAATATAACATAACATGTACAACAAACTCGCATTTGTTCGGGGTAAGATGTGCCGTGCAGGAGTGTTGCGTGAGATTTTGAATGAAAATGCATTTGGTGTATTTATGCACATTATGTGCAAAACGGGAACTAGAGAGATGCTACGTTTGGTATGATTGCATCCAAGTTTGAAGTCCATGTCAAATCATTCTAGCGTGGGAATAATGACCATTAAAACAATGCTATTTTGATCCTTTCGTAGGTATATGTAAGAATAAACATTTTTAATATTACGACGCGCATGAAGTATGCTATATTTAAATTATCTCAAGGTGGAAGAGTGTCATCTGCACGGGATTATATTGTTGTTTTTTATATACATATACTTACCTATGTACATACATACATGCATATATATAGAAAGAATACGTGACCATTATATGCACATGTTGACAACGCAATTATACAGCGCGAGTCAGAAAAACTCCTTTCCTACGATTAATTTTCCCCATTTAGAAAGTAAAAAGAAAAAAAAATACTCAAATTATATCAAGTTTGGAGAGAACTCCCTAATGGAGCCTCTAGATCAGGTGTACGATGTTGTTATATTTTTGTACTACCTTATTAGCCGACATCAATTCAGCTGCGTCGTTTAACGTTTTACAGATAAATTTTACTTCCTTTGGACATTGCTTGGTTATAATTAAAAAAATATACAGAATAAATATATAATGCATGTGTATTGAATTAAGTTTGTGGTATACGTATTTGGTTGTAGCGCCCCTTTGTAAGGAATTTTAATGAATTCTTAGATTTTTGTGTTTATTTGTCTGATATTCAGGTTTATTGTGTGTACTACTTTAAAATTTAACGCACACAATCCCAACCTCTCATTTATATCGTTAATTTATGACAGTGTGAGATTGAGATTTTCTCCGAAAACATTAATGCGAACAGTCCTCGTGAGTCTAATGCTAATACGAACACAGTATTCTCGCCTTAATGCGGAAACATTAAAATCAGCCAAGCCAAAGGTGACACAAATGAAAGAGACTGGTGGACTATTTACAATCCTCGCATCCAATTTGCCAATCGTTATTGACCATTTTACAGATCTAAGTAATACAAATATATAGACAGATGTACTTGTTGATCATCTTAAGGAAGCTCAAGTAGTTTCAGTTCTAAATTCTCTTCATGAAAGCAATTTCGACATGTAACTATTTGACCTATCATATCCATTTTGTTTGAGAATTCAAATGAGATCCAGTAAGCAGAAATATTCCTTCAAATTTGTGGTTTAACGTCCTCACCTCACTTGAAACGTTCAAAACGTAAACATAAAGCACTGGTTTTAAAATATTTTAGTAAAGAAAAATAAAAACTAAAATCATTCCATCACTTATTTATGTAAAACTATCACTTTTAAATTTGTTGTAAAATAGATTCAAGACGATGCTATAGAGAAATCAAGCATTTATCGGTACTAGCTTTGAGATGCTCTCCTTTCTCTTGTGTCATTTGTTTCTTCTTTTGATTGAGAGCATGTAGGTCTATTGTATATTTAACTTTTGTAGTTCTTATTTCTCGATTCCTGGCCTCTACAAAATTTTTGTCCACAAAGGATTTCTTCTTCTTAGATGTGGGTCTTCAATTCGACAGGGTTTACATGAAAGCATCAACTTCGTTTGTAACAACCATAGTGGATCAAATCTGTACACTTATTCCTTTTTGCCATTTCCATACTCCAAAAAGTAGCCAATGTTTTCCAAAAGTTTTACTTCAATTATATATGTATATCCAAATATACGTTATGTGACAAAAAGTTTTTTTTTACAAAAACTACAATTCCCTAAAATTACTGGTAATTTTGTATTGTTTCATATTCTATATGTACAAATGTATGTACAGTCTGCATGTCGCCCTTGCCTCAGTACGGAAACTACTCTTCTGAAAGTATTTAATAACATTCTTTCTGCTTTGGACAGTGGAAAGATTACAGTCCTCACCCTCCTGGATTTGTCTGCATCATTTGACACAACAGACCACCGTCTACAGCATCTTTTATTTTGGCATTCAAAATATAGCCTTACAGTGGTTCAAGTCCTACTTAGTCAACATCACACACATTGTATATGCAAATGGAATACATTTCAGCCCAGTTGATCTATTTTGTGGTGTTAAACAGGTGTCTGTTCTTTGACCTGTTCTATTCATTTTATACACTCAGCCGCTCTCATTTGTCATAGATCATCACCCAGTGTCTCACCAATGTGTACGCAAATGAAACCCAAATAAACAGGTCTAGCCACCCAACTGAAGCTGATGCTACCATCCATGGAGTAGAGAGGTGCATTTCTGATTTGAAATCATGGATAACATGTACCAAGCTGCAGATGAATGATGAGAAAACTGAGGCAATTCTGATCACAGTACAAAGACATTCCCATTCACTTCCATTAGCTCAGACAATAAATATCAGCAACACCAACATTAAATTCTCACAGCGAGTACGAAACTTAGTTGTTACTATAGACAGTACTCTCACATTGCACAACATGTCATGAACATATGCAAGGCTGCATATCTTGAACTGAGACGCATCAGTTCTTTTCGTAAATATCTTTCAGTTGATGCCACTAAAACACTTGTGTGTTCATTAGTACTTTCAGGACTGGACTATTGTAACTCAATTCTTTCTGTTTCGTCACAATATTTACTCCAGAAACTTCAAAACACAGCTGCACGGATCAGTACCTCGATCAGAGCACACCTCACCACAGCTCTGTACCCTACACTGGCTATCAATTCGATACAAAATCAAACACAAAATTTGTTCTCTGTGCTATGTTTCAATGACAGACTCCAGTCCAACATACCTATCCGGCCTTACCCACGTGTATACACCAGCAAGATACTTACACTCTTCTTCTGACAATCGTATACTCATTGTTCCCACTATGAAAATGAAGTCATATGGACAAAGTTCTTTTGCATACCAGGGCCCGGCAATGTAGAATTGCCCATTGAAATTAGACAGAGGGACACAGGGGTCCCTTTTAAGAGTTCTCTTAAAACTCACCTTTTTCGACTGCAGGGACAAACTTAGAGACCTAATAATGTTTTGTATCTTCTATGTTTTCAGCGTGCTGTTATGTTTTCCAATTTCATTGTTTTTGTCATTTTTTCTGTAGATTAGTCCTATCATTATAGAAATTGTAAAGCGCTTAGAGCTTCTAAAGATTAGGCGCTATACAAAGTCATTATTATTATTATTATTATTATTATTATTATTATTATTATTATTATTATTATTACTAATTTCAGTGGCAGTTCTCATTTATCATTAGATATAACCTGAGCAGCTTCTAGTCTCTGTTTGCCTCTATAGGATCATGGAAATAACCAAACTTACTTTACAATGATACTTGAATTCTAATAAGCAATTTCTGAGCTACAAAGTTAGACGTGTAGCACATATGATATGTTAGTTGTAAAGGATAAAACTAAAAAAAAAGTCTGTCTAAACAGTCCTAGCTAGCTTAACAAAGCAATTGCAGGATCAAGAAAACAATGTGCTTTGGTTGAATTTTAGCATGATATAAAATTAGCTACTGACCTTCTATTATTTTCCTGGTGTTGATAATAACAGCAGAAATGGCGAGATGTGTATTGTCTGTGTGTGTATGTGTGTCTGTGTTTGTGATGGTAATAAGAACACTATCTAAATGGGAAAGATCAAAGTGTAATCATGAAACATCACATTGATGTGTGTGACCTACCCCACCCAAAAAAACCAAACAAAAAACCCCCAAATACAAACAAACAACATAACAAATAAGTGATAATGATGCACTGGATTGCGAAGTGAAAACACAAGATAAGCTATATTTTCAACTCCAACAGACGTTGTAAATAGATTAAAATGTTTCGATCTCATACATATGAAAACGTTTTTTCCGTTAGAAAGACAAATCCTGCAGAAAAATCTCCTCCAAAGAAATTGAAGCATTAAAACGTAATTTACAGGCAACATGTCTTCTTTAAAAATAAAATCATTTTGAAAATTCATGAGAAAAGCATTTCATGTCGAGTGTCCTGTGGGGAAAACTGTACAGCTGTAATGCATAAAATAGAATAAAGCCAAGGAAAAAAGTTTTCATTCTCTGTTCATGATAAGTATAGTTTTGATAACAAATTGAAGTCTTAAAACTGCAAGGAATAATTTTTCACAATACCGGGCATGATTTTGAAAACTGCCATGTGAAAAATTGAAGTTTTCCTCAAGAAAAGTGGTTGAGCGGTAGAATAGTGTTTTCGTTAAGTTATTGTTGCTTAACATCACCCTGGTAGTAACTAATGTTGTTATAGGGTTTAATGTAATTTTTCAGCACAAGATATGCTAAACAAGTCGGCCATCATTAATGGTGGAGAAAGACGCGGGTAACCCCGGAAAGAACAACCGACACACGAGAAGCTACCGGCAAGCTTTCTCACATACCCTCACTGGCCGAATCCCAAATAATGAAATACATAACATAGCACTCCATCATCTTAATAATGTATATGTATGCCCTAGTTTACCACCTTATAGTGAGACTGCCTAATATGATGACATTATTCCATCATTTTTTGTGTTGTCCATGGTGGCCTAGATGATACAGTCTTACAGTGAGACTTCCGTATTTTGAAATACATGATACAGTATTCAACCATTATATTGATGTTCATTTAAGTCTAGAGTATAAAGACTTGTAATGAGACTAACTTGTTATTAGGAGTTTTAAAACAATAATAATTAGTTTGTGGACGCAGTTAGCAGCGAGTAACTCGTGTTAAAATCAGTTCATTGGTACCTCATTTTCATGCTTGAATTAATGTTATCGGATATATATGCCCCTCAAGGAGAAAGATTCTGCCATGCCAAAACTGCGTTGCGGCCAAGTTTTAATGTATGTCCATTCCTTAGGTTCTACATATGTTGGATCCTATTTTACATTTATAAAAGTTGGTACATGTTATTGAATATATCTTTAGTATGTTAAATTTGTGTGTGCATGTGTGTGATTTGGATGTTTAATGTAGGTTTAAAACAATTTCATAAATTATGCAATAACTTTATCAATTATAATAATAACGTATAATGCAGTCATGACTGGTAAATGCAATTGCACACTCGGTGCCTTTTAATAGGACTTGGACAATTCATATACCACAATTCGTCCCAACATAGACGAATAATTGTTTAATTGCACACCAGAAGGTATCAATTACATTGTTTGTTTGTTTTTTATGGTTTAACGCCATTTTTCAGCACAATATAGGCTATACATGGCTGCCAGTATTAATGGTGGAGGAAGCACCCGGAATACCCCGGAAAGAACCACCGGCCCACGAGTAGCTACTGGCAAGCTTTTACACATACCAACATCGGCCGAATCCAATACTCCACCCTACACAGACAGAGGTGAAATGGCAGCGATCCTTAACGGACAGAGCTTGAGACCACTCGGTTTTTCGGGCCCTCCGAATACATGATATAAAAGATGCTCTTAAACGTATATAAAGGTAAATAAATTAAGTACGTGTTTGTAAGATGGAGACAGTATGACAGCAAAGAATTAGAGCCAAAAAAAGCCATTACATCATCTTGGTATGAAGCTCTATTAGTTACTCACTAATGGTGGCAATAATTATTTAAAGAAATTATGAATTGCAACCAGTTAAGTAACTTCTACAAAAACAAATGCATTTTATCAGTTTAAAAGTCCAGTATTAGTGTTGCTAAGGAAAACGATTTTGTTTCATGTTGTTACAATCAGAAGTTCTCAAAACTTTTAAAAACTATTTGTTTAATTACTAAATATATTTCTTTTCCACTATTTGCCTACTGACTTTAATAACCTGTAATAGTTTAGACATGTAATGACTTTAACGTTTATCAGAGAAGAAAGTTTGCGATCGAAAATGTTGAATAGAAACCATTTATTCATTGAATTCTTTATAATTATTATGTTTATAGAGGAGGATGTGTTGGATTCTCCTGCGTCTGTTCCATACGTGGTTCGCTGGAATGAATAATGTTGTTATTATGATTAAGAGGTAAATAAGTTGTAAATTTAAATTTATCATGCAAATTTGTCATCTTAGGTTCTCTGTTCTAATTAACTAAAGTAGGTTATTCAGTAAGATTTGAAGATAATTATATATAGAATCATTTCTAGTAATTAAATCGTAACTGAAATATAAACTTTTTCAGTTGCTTTGTCTATGCATACCTGTATACAACCAGATTTCAAAACATAATGTGCGCACTCCTAAACTCTTTAATTTCATTCTTTTCTTCTAAAATATTAGTGGAATGTTAGGGTGTTAGCCAGCAAAGGTTAAAACAAATGTTTCTGTTTACAAACGTGGCGAACGTGGACGCCACCGCAAGGTTAACCGATGATGGATTAGAGAGCATTTAGTATTTTATGCATTTGGTGCGATTCTAAAAGAATTCAATGACTTTGACATTACAATGTAATAAATGCGAAAACGTTTATCAGTTTCACTTTGCAGCTCTCTCTCTATCTCTCTCTCTCTCTCTCTCTCTCTGTTAAATGCTTTTCTAAATAACTATACATGCGATCAAAGAAAGCAGCAATTGATATATTACGACTATTTTATTAGTACAAGACACTCAGACTGAATGAAAGCGGCAATTGAAAGGACTCTCTCCGTGGAGAAGATGAAACGCGCACTCCCAATACGATGGTTGAACTGGACATTTTCGTTCTTCCAATAGCATTAAATGTTTAAAAAAAGAAAAGATTTTTTCCATAGATTTAGCACTAATAATACCCTATATTTAAAATGAATTTCTTGATTAGAATATATATTGTCAAATGAATGTCTAAACTTTTTAATTTTGTGTTTAATTAACGTGCACATTTACGGGTAACAGAGTAGACATTTTGATATTTGTTTATATGTTCACTTGTGACACAATATGCTAACTTTTCTTCCTCATTTTGTGTTCCTTGATATTTTAGGTAAATTGTTGAACGATCTGAAAATGAATATGTTTTAACTATTATATATGCTACACTTTATTCCTTGCACTTTGTGAAGTTGGATTTACGCTCTCGCGAATGGCTACTAAATTTAGTGCATTTTTGGACTATGTCAGGCCGATTAGTCGAGCACTTGGAATTAGCCAGTTTGGTTAGTGGTGTGCGTATATCTTGTAGAAATTGTATTAGAACAAGATGTAAAGAAATTTCATATGAAATTAGAATAGAGGTAGGAACATATTCTTTTCTTGTGTTTTAAAAGAAAACAACTTCATCGTACATTGGTGACTGTCAGATGGACGCTATATCTGTAGAGCCTTAACTTTATTAAAATTGGATCCCATTGTCCATTCATACGTTAATAATGTCTAGTTGTAGCTTGAATCAGCTCTCCACGACATTCCAGGGAAATAACATGAATTTGTATGACAGTCAGGTTCCATAAGAGCATTGCAAGAAAATCTTCAGAATGTTTCTTATAAAAACGCAGGACAATATATCGAAATACGGATTTAAGCTGGGAGTTGGTTTCATCTTGTTAATACGTTCCATTGTGGGTTTTGGTTTGTAACTAGTTTCAATCGAGACAACATCCATGGTTGGCCGTGAGACAAACGTCGAATAAAGATTATATGACAACGTAATGAAATGGTCTGAAAGTTTGTAAAAAATTGATTAAACGTGATTGATAATAATGGTAGGAAAAATTACAATAGTGAATCTGAAACAAATGAATATGTGTTGAAATGAAGAAGGTTAAGTAAATAATTATTAATTTTGTTTTTGATTCAAGAGAAGTAATGGATAAGCTGTATATATGGTATTTAAATGAGACCATTCATGAAGCTCCATTGAATTACGCTTGTACCTGCATGTACTATCCAAGATATAAACTTGAATTTTGTCTATGCCTAGTTATAACGTTCGGAAAAAATGGTACTTAGATGACTTCTTTTGAATTGTGCAAAGTACCTGTCTAGGGAAAGCAGAACATTTAATACAGTGCATATATATAATACTTTGCAATCGGGTTATTGATCACGGCTGGCGTTTAGAAGCACTCTTCTTATTTCAAGATTTATACCTTTATCTCGTTATATTTATTAGTATTTTTTTATTTGTAATATATATCATGTAGACCTTACTGATATGCTTCCTCTATTCAACTACATTTCACCCTGATGACATATTCAATATATGTGACTTCCACGTGGCAGTTCACTCCAAGAACCATTAAAATGTACTTACGATTGAATAGATTGTTAAACAAAATTTCAATTTTGCATCAACAGAAGGTGACGAAGATGACAGTGACACTGGAAGTATATATCATAAAAGAAGAAAATGAGAAAGCGGCGATATTTATTTGTTCTATTAATAATGCTTTGTTTTTTTTCCCAATAATGACAATAAATAGGTGGTGAAGGTGGCAAATGAGATTAAAATATTCGAAATATGGTAATGAAAATGGCTCTTATATTTCCACACTATGTGTTTCATGTAGAAACGCAAACCAGTTTGTCTGTAAGGAATATAAATTTTGTCCTGATAATTTTCAACTAGTTAGATGTCTCTTTGGACGTAAACTATGGACAAAATAAATATCACTGTAATCTTTCAATAGCTCCATATCAGGCTAATCCTATGGAGAAATATGAGGCTTCAGGGACGGAAACAGTTAGACAAATTATGTTGACACGAGGTAAAAGATGGGAACTGATCTATATCAGTTAACATGTTGTGGTCAAGGGCAACCGAATGTGGATTAGAGAGCATTTAGTATTTTATGCATTAGGTACGTATCTAAAAGAATTCAATGACTTTGACATTACAATGTAATAAATGCAAAAACGTTTATCAGTTTCACTTGGCAACCCTTTCTCTCCCCTCCCTCTCTCTCTCTCTCTCTCTCTCTCTCTCTCTCTGTTAAATGCTTGCTTTTCTGAATAACCATACATGCGATCAAAGAAAGAAGCAATTAATAGAAGCCATTGCTAATCAGTGCATTGTCTGGTTTTGCACGTGCAACTTGCTTTCTCATTTTATGACGGATGATCTGTTTTGTCACACGTAAAATAGTAGAGGCTTTAGGAGACATATACAACTTTGATGACGAAAACTCACGTCATTAGGTTAAGACAAAAGTTGCAGAAGAGCATTTTCATACTGAGATATCAGAACCGCAAGTCAAACCTGTCGGTTCTCGTCGACACCGCTATCCCGAAAAACGCGTGATTTAGGTGGAACTATGTGTTTTTGTGAGTACATATATATGTTTCAAAGGTAAGGACAAATTCGTTTCCTGATAGAAGTTACAGACACGCGGAATTGCATAATCCGCCACGAAAAAGAGGAGTTGGTGGGTGATTCATACTTTTGGTACTGACCCCCCAAAAATGTAAATCATTGGCTAATGTTTGTTACGTAACTTGGTCCTTTCGCCCATCTCTGCATGCGATTCTATTCACCTGCAGAACCCTTTGGGGTTTAATTGAGTTTGTTAAAAAGGAAAATAGTTAAATGAAGCTGTAAACTCAAGGCAGTGGCCGACATGAAGAATATTCTAACTGATAAGACCCTCTTAAACTTATGTATTCTTCCTGTCTTTCGATATTAATACATTTAGCTCTGGATTCTTCCCATTGGTGACTAGAAATACCATGAATCAGTCAAAGGACACTTAAATTATGCCTAAGTATAAAGGATAGAATAAATATCAAGCTGTAAATAATTATGAAATCATGGTACGCCTATGTGCAAAAAACAGTTCACCTTTCATCAAACTTTCAATTATTTAGAGGAAAAAACCCCTTAAGATGACAGAAATATGCAAAATAATCTTAAATGTGTAGCAAGGTTTTAATGAAGGGAAAAAAATCCAATATAAGGGAAAGTAGTACAGATTTTCAGGATCGAGAGTACTTCAAAATAAACCAACTGATTTATGATTTGTTAATTTAAATTTTGGATTAGAATATTGTTACGCGTAAAATATTCGACGTTTTATTCTATATTTTGAAATATTTAATAGTAGAAGGGCATATGTATTTCATAACAGAACGTATCTTTCTTTCGTCACTGTTACCAGTAGCTTTGGACGTTTTCTAAATTTCTAGTAATGTCATATCATGAAATTGAACAACAACGTTAAATCAACATTCCAGTAAATTCACTAAATCATGTTTTAACAACGAAAAAATGTCATAATAATTCAACAATATTGCTGCAACATTATATTGTTGCACAGGAAAGGAAACTAGAAACAAAAGAGCAGCAGAAGGGGCGAATCGGACAACATTTTTAGACAAGTTTTCACTGAAATCACGCTTAAAAACAATGAAACCAATGACATCAGGCCCCAATGTGTGTGTGAATCTGATATCGTTTCATGGATTAGGTCCCAAAAAAAAATATGAAAAAATCAATGAAATTAATGAAATCCTCCATCGATTTTTTGGGAAAAAGGGACTACAACGTCGTTGTCACTCACTAGAACTTTCAGTTGGGGTTAACCGAATATTTGATCCAGTCCGATACGATATCGTGTTCGAGGGTCATGTAAATCACTACGACGAAAATCACTACGATTTCACAAATAGACTAATTTGTAAAACCTCCTCTTGTAAATCAATCAGATTATTAGACTGGTCAGTGAGTTTGAAATTAATTCTGGTTAATGAATTATTATGACATCGCATATAGACTGGATTCACCGGGGACTCAATTTTTAAAAACCCTGGAGGAGCTATTGGTGCAAATGAATACAAAATATATCCCTGCTGAGCTTGATTTGATCGTTCTAAATTTATTTGATAGCTTCCTTCGATCACATCGCATACTAAATTGAGCGCAATCACCCTTGAAATATTCACATTGAACGGAGCAATATGCCTGCCACCACCGTCTGGGTCATTATTATGGGTCAGGATAGTTGTTTGTGGTTGTGATGGTGTTTTTTTCCACGTATCATGGATTTTTTTGAAACCTTCATCGATGGCATCATCGAGAGATTTTTGTAGTTCTAAGAGATTATATCCTGGTAGTTTGAATGTTGGAATATCTCTTATGCGGATCTTATAGTCTATTGCAAATAAATCTCTTGTTTTAGGACTACTGTCACCTAATACCTCTTGAATAATTTGTGAATGAAATGTTTCCATGTCATTGATGATTTTGTTACATGTTTCTACGACACTGATAAATTCATCTCGGGTGAGAGTGCCGGATCTAAGGGATATAAACAACAACGAAATATCGTTATTGAAAGCTGTGAAATTTTCAGTGATTTTATCCCGGTTAGCAAGATGATGAATAAGTCGTATTTTTTCATCATATTCTACTCTAATGAAAAAATATGACTTATCATAATATCTATAGCTTTTTATTGGATTATCAGATTTTGTCCTGTCGGTGATATAATCAGTTTTTTGTGGTTCTGGTAATTTAACGGTTTTTCCACCGGGTGGTAATTCAGGCCATCCTAGTACGGTTCTAATAGAACTCTGATAGATATCTACGACGTATCCTTCTGTGCTTATTTCAATGGCAGATGATAGTGTTGGTTCATGAACTGTTATAGCGATTTTTGACTCTACTCCAGTAATCGATTTTATTCTACGCGCGAATTCATTATTGATTTGTTCGATTTGGTATGATCCGGTTGGTATGGAAACAACATTCCAGTCTGGGGTACCGTCTGGTTTATTCTTATTTGCAAATACCAGTGAATTATTGGGTTGTTGACCACCAAATGATTTTGACCTAATATTTGGCCAACTGTGGTATACTCGTAATTTTGCTAGCGCTATCTCCTTCACTGGGACCGGAGAGGGGAAATTCACACTGAATTCTGGATTCGTTGAGGTTATTGAGATCATGCTTGTTTGTACTGGGTTTGTGTTCTCCACTATTTGTTGAAGTAATTCCATCGGTGTTGTCATTGTTATTATACTCATGTTTTTGTATTTCTAATTTTGACATCGCAGAATCATATATATCTACCATCGCTGAAAACTCACTCTCTGATATAATTGTATCATCGAGCGATGACGATATCAATGAGGATAATTGCGAGTATGCAGTAGACACAACATGAAATTGAATTATGTAGTCTTGTAGTTTCCGTTGGCTGCATGAGGATATTTTTTTTGTGAATATTGAAATAATTCCAGCGATTGTTGTTGCCGCAGAAATGCAAATTGGAACAGCTATCGGGGCCATCATTGTCACTGAAGACAGTATAATACCGGCTCCGGTGATTACACCACTCACTGAATACACAGTAACATCAATTGCGGTAATTCTCCTGCGATATTTTTTAATTTTCATTGCATACTCCTCAGACAGGATTTTGAGTCTAGTTTGATATTCTCTGACCTGATCATAGCGATATTGCGATGATGAAATCATTTTTTATTTTAACAACGCTAGCGTTTTCAATTGTGAAATCCTTTCAATTTATTTACTTAAATCCGCTACGAATTCCACATACCATGTTGTTGAAACCCTAGCCAAAGTTTCATCAGTAGATGTTATAGTGAACTTTTCATTTGTACCCTTGTCGATGATCGTTGAAATCGTATTATTGACCCCAGATGAACTGGACGATGAAATATTAAATTGAGACAATGGTGTTACTAGTGTTAATCGATAAATACCCTTAACGGTTGCAGTGATATCTAATTTGTTGTTTGTAGGTGACCACTCAAATGATCCGTGTTGGATTGTATATACTATGTTGTTAGTTTTCTCATGAGGAATTTTTGTTTTTTCAATAACTGTTATCATCCTCGAAAAATCACCTTTGACGGCTTCGATGAAGTTTTTCGTCTCATCGATGGATTTTTTAATATCAGGGAGTTTTGGTTCAATTTTATCGAATGTAGTTCCAATAAATTTATCAATGATATTTCTACGAAATGCGGTAAACCGTTTTATGTGTTCTTCAATTCTAGATTCAAGTGTTGTTAGTACAACCACAGAATTGTTTAACTCATCGTTGAGAATTTTTAATCGATCTGTAATCGTCGAAACGAGTACACCCGGTTTGAGTTTACCCTGATCGGAAAATAGCGCAACGGTGTTCTCGATTGCGTTTTGTTGTTTAACTAAAATATCATCCAGAGAAATATTACTGGTTTTCAATTTACCCTGATCGGAAAATAGCGCAACGGTGTTCTCGATTGCGTTTTGTTGTTTAACTAAAATATCATCCAGAGAAATATTACTAGATTTCAATTTACCCTGGCGATCTTGAAATACAACTATTTCATTGGGTTCAACACTTTCTAAATTCAACGTCTCAGCTATTTCATCTTTAATTTTTTTTTGTTATATCCTTGATAGAATCAGGGGTTGCAGTGCCATCGGGTTTGGGTTTCAAAGATCTCCCCCAAATATCAATCATGTTATTGTAAAACTCTTTCTCTCTCTAAAAAGCGATTGCTGGTGTAGTCATTTACGACAATATGAGGTGGTTTTCCCCTTGGGTTACCCAAGGAGTTAGAAATAGCGTCAAGGACATTTAATACTTCACTGCCGCATATTGGTGGGTCATTGATTTGTTGTGTTGGTAGCGTAGAATACCAAGTCTTCATTGGAAGGGTTTTTATATACCGCATAAACTCTTTTGGTGGGGCTAATCCATATGAATCAAAATAGACAATCCCACGTGGATCAATAGCGTATGCAACCCAGTGAGTTCCAGGTCCGGTGCTGTTATCGAGATTAATAATACCTGTTTCAGTTTTGTTTGGTTGATGTGGTAATTGATCTTTCATAAAAACACCTCTGAAATGTTTAATCACTAGTTTTTTAGCAGCATCCATTAAATCAAAATTGGACATTGGAATCATCGAAGATTTGGGAACCATAGGTTCCTCAATTAATAAATCGTTCCTGGTAGTCTCAGGCCTGATCCGTGAACGGATCTCCCGCTGTACCATGAATACGGGGTCCCTGGTAGTCTTAGACCCAATCCGTGAACGGATCGTCCCTTTTTTTTATATCCTTGTCCAGCTGCCTTTTTCAACGCCATTCCTGCTGCAGTACCAACGGCTCCTAACGCCGCTGCTTTAGCCACCGCTGGGGCTGCTGCTGCAATCAATGCTGGTATTGCAGCTAACAATGGAAATATACCACCTGATTTTATCATATTTTTAATAGCAGCCGCAGAAAGAGTAATCTGAACTCCTTTTTTATCCTTGAAAGCATCATTGAAATGTTTCACCTGACGAGTTGTCAGCGATAGTTTATTTGCACCACCAGTCATTTGATTAGGTTTCAACGTGATTGTGGTTCCACATTTTTTAGCCGATTCTGATTGCAATTTTTTGATTTGACCAGGAGTTAACGTAACACTAATAACACTATATGACATTATATATAATTGATTGATTCTAATTCAATGAAAAATCGAGAAAAATCGTTCAAAGATTTTCTACTGGGGCATCTACCACTCTCATTCTTCCACCAACACCTTCGAGTAGCATTGATTTATCACTGAGAATGACAGCAACCGCTCTATAATCATCAATAGTAGCAGGACGAGTCACATTAGCTCTAAAGTGTATATCAACAACTGACTGTCTTGTCAAATCGAGATGTTCCAGTGAGAAGTAATAGATCGGATACAGATTTTTAAAATCATATTGTGATATTTGCAAACCAGTATCCACATTTTGATCGCGTGCCATAAATGACAACAGACGATGATAAACTCGTGCAATATGATTTTCTGTGTAATTAAGTTGTATATCCTCGGATGGTTCCTGCTGGCCGTTTATTCTCAGTGAGACGTCTTTCACACCTAATTGATCAAATATCATATGACTGGAGAGTTGATTGCCAACTCGTGCGTTATCCTGTAACGCAATAAATATATGACGTGGCGCAGAAACGCCTTGTTTTGATGCTAGGTTCCAAGTGAATAACCCGTTGATATTTGATTGTTTCACATCTGTACTCACGGTTAGCCAACTTAGTAATGATTTTCCTCCTTGGTCCATAAATGATAGTAATCGTCCTTCTGCGGTGATTGCTGGAGTCAACACTGGCATCCACAATGATATTTTTGTTAAATCGACTCTACCGGCATCAGCATTGGGGGCTGCAGCATCTACTGCAATCCTCCAAATTGCGTCGTTATCATCACCCTTTCGTACAAGCGATACTGTATGCTTCGCCCCGTAGATAACTTTTCTGACGTTTCTACAGAATCCAAATATGTGATGCAGTGGAATCGCGCATGAAAATGATTTACGCTCTCCTTGCAACATTGCGTTTCGTGTTGCAGCTCCTAGATTGAAATTAGCATCGTTGTTTATAATCATATTCTCGACATCAGAATCACTATTATCACGTTTTTTTGGTCGTCTTACAACAAATGGATTTCCTCCAGCGGTATTCTTACCATCTTTTGCAAACATCATAGAAGGTCCTGCTGATCTTGTATAATCATCAGAATATCTCGCTAACCCGATTATTGTTGTGGCCACATCAACATCACGACCTATGGACTCAATTTCTTTTCCATCAATGAGATATCTAGCACTCTCAAATAGCGCCATAATACCATTATTGACAAAACCGACTTGAGTACCAGCTGGATACGGTGCTGGTACAGCAGTAGTATCAGCAGCTGTTACAATTTCTCCTTCTACTTCAATAAATGCTTCACAGGGTAAAAAGTATTTACTGGTATCATGGACTTGAAGATCAATTCTTGCTCGACTATTTGAGTTTATGGCATGATAGGCGTAATATTGATAATAGCGTACAGAATCATCCTTGCCAACTGGGGCGTCTATATCAAACGCCGGATCATGCGATTTTTTGAACATTTTCTTCTATTTATCAGAGTCTAAATAGTGAAATCGTAAACGATTTTCCATTTTCATCGACGTGGGTTTTTAAAGCCACTTCCTGCTATCATGTTTGCAATATTGCTTTGGTCCCCTTGATTTACCATCGACGCTAGTTTTTCATCTACTGCGTTATTTATAATTTTACTAACACTTGGAGGCATTTCTTCTGTAGACGGTAACGGTTTCTTTTTTCGTCTCACTAATGATGTTATTTTATCCTTCGCAGTTGAAAACGCTTTCCCGGCAAGATCTCCAACAGTACTAATACCCTTATCACGAATAACATCAATGGCTTTCATTGATAACTGTTTAGCTAACGGCATCACTTTTGGGGCCATTCTTGAAAAGAATCCTAAAATGGTATTGCCGAGGCCATCTCCATAGTATGCTCTATAAACTGGAAACCGTGAATTAACTACATAGACGGGGGTTGGTTTATCATGATTGTAATGTATGATCATTATTATAAAAACAATAGTGTTTTCAATTGTTATTTAATCACTATGATACCCATTTGCTAACTCGTCAATGAAATCTCGATATGTTTTGATATCCATGATACCGCCGGCAAATAACCGTCTACAGATATCAGCTGCTTCATTAATTATTTCCGGTGAATTATTTCCAGCTCGGAATCCTCCTACAAGAACATCTAATCGTGATATATCATTGATAACACTATCAGGACATACCCCACTTTGGGGTCCACTGGAATCTTGCAATCCACTTCCGCTATAACCAGTTGCTTCATCTAGTTTTTCTACATCCGTTTCTTGTAAATAATCATCATCATCATCATCATCATCATCAGGTAGTAGTTGTTGTTTTTTAGGAGAGAAAGATATTTTCTTTGCAGGTTGCTCTCGCTTTCTTTGCAATTTTGGCGGTTTTGTTGTTGTTTTAGTTCTTCATATTGATTATACACGTGATCCACCATCCTGATATATTCAATGTATGATGCACTATTTGTCTTTTTTTGACTTTTTCCAGTTTTGATTTTGTAGATTATATCAGCCCAGTGTGTGAAATTCTTAACAAACTTATGATGTTCTGGTTTCAACATTTTTTTTCTGTTTTCATAAGAAGTAACAACAAGCGTAGGAATTTCTGTTGGATTAGTCTCATCAATTGCTGCTAACCCTTCTTCGTTAAATCTCATGCGTAAATCATCTACTGTTCTCTTTGATTCTATTTGTTTTGTTTGTTCAGTTTTCGCTGCTATTTTTTCAAGTTCACCAATAACAGATTTTCCCGTCTCGGGACCATCTCCCAGTAAAGCACGCTCTACCCCTTTCGTTGCTGTGGTTACTGGTTTAAACAACTCTTCAGACCCCAGAGCAAAATCAGTTTGTAAACTCTGTCGTTGTTGCAGTTTATTTCTTACAGAGTCACGAATTGGTACAAATCTCCTGATTGCATCCAGTCGTTCACGAGCCGATCGGGTTGTTAATGCTTCATTGACCATTATTTGAAATCAGAAACCATTTTTCAATTGCAAAACACTTTTCCCCACTTTTTTGACATGTCGGATGATTTTTGATACGGTCATAGAAGTGTTATTTCATCGTGAGACACCTTCTATCAGTGATGAGGAAAGTCACATAATTGTATATAAAATAAATAATACTGTGAGTTGCTCCACTTTTTTGACATGTCGGATGATTTTTGATATGGTCATGGAAGTGTTATTTCATCCTATAACAGCTTCTATCAGTGATGAGGAAAGTCACATAATTGTATATAAAATTAATAATACTGTGACTTTCCTCACTTTTCCATTGACCATCCATTAAAGGTCCATAGATTTTTTATTCACTGATTTTGACATTTTCAATCAAAAAATGCTAAAAAAATGAAAATCTCTTGAAGGTCGGAATGATAAATGGTCGGGCAATCAATGGTCGGGTAATCAATTTTCTTGAATTAATGCTCGTAGGTTTCTAATTTTAGAGTTGACTTCATTTTTCAATTCGTATTCGTACCCCAATTCTTTTCGTATTCCTTCTGCGATAGTATACAACGGGACGAACACACTGATGTCACTGGAAAATGAAAGAGAGTCTTTAATAGAATTCTGAATTCTTTTGATGAGTGCATATTTCTTGGGTAGCATATATTTGTTAGTGCTAACCCCGTATTCTATATCCTGAAAATCAGACACAATTTGATCAGGATTTAACCCATCTGATAGTTTGATATCCTGATTTTTCAATTTTGCTATTTCAACTATGATGCTATTCATGTTTTCAGAATTCATATTCTATAAGAATGACATATCTCTAATTGGAAATTATGACGCATCAGATATAACTAAATTGAACTTTTTGTCCCGTCTTTTTTGAAATAGCCGTTTTGGTTATCCCCTCTGCAGCGAATCGTACTGAAGTTCTACAAATATTGAAATACTTGCCGGCTTCATATAATGATTGAAATATTTTCTCTTCGTTAGTTGTTGTATTCAAAGATTTCACTGGTCTCGCTTTTGAACAAGTGTCAGTCTTTCCTCGTTTGGAATTCTCACTCTGTGTGATAGCTTGCAGATTGGATAAAGAATTGTTCCTTGGATTAGAATCAATGTGATCAATAACAAAACCATCTTTGATCAATCCATTAAAACATTCAAATACGAAACGATGAATGCGAAATGTCTTCCTTCCAACATTAAACACCAAATACCCCATACCATTATCCCACCCAATTGGGTTCTTCAGTCTACAGTTTCTGACAGTACCATCACTGGATGCTTCGTAATTTTTAATCACTGGGTGTAGTCTGAATTCTTGGGTCATTATATACTACACTATTGTCTAATTCAATGACTGACTCATTTTGCAGTGATTGATTATACATAAATCTTTCATTTAGACACCTGTTTTATATATAGCATGAAGGAGTTCAAGAGATTGACTTCGAAAAATGCTAAATTCAATACCGATAGAGAGTTCAAGAGATTATTGAAAATCAATCCTAGATTTAATCGCGATAGACCCAAAAAACGTATAGTAGACGGAAACATGAAAGAGTTTAAGAGATTATTGAAAATCAATCCTAGATTTAATCGCGATAGACCAAAAAAACGTCCAATAGACGGAAACAAACGTAACAAACGTCCAAAAGACGGAAACATGAAAGAGTTTAAGAGATTATTGAAAATCAATCCTAAATTTAATATCGATAGACCCAAAAAACGTAACAAACGTCCAAGAGACGGAAACATGAAAGAGTTTAAGAGATTATTGAAAATCAATCCTAAATTTAATATCGATAGACCCAAAAAACGTAACAAACGTCCAAGAGACGGAAACATGAGATCACCATGGAAGGATGCTCAATTCAATCTTGATATAGTTTCTAATACACCCAAGAATAAAATTCTTGATAAAGCCGTCAGAGACTGTTTTAATGAATTCAAGCGTGATGGAGCATCTTATTGTTGGTCAACATTTCGAATTGATGGTGTTGTTGACGCTACCATGAATGATGAAAAGGCAGCAGTGATCATTTCACGTATTGGGGAAAAAAGTCATTTTTTCCGAATTAAATTCATTATCCGTGAGGATGGCAAATGGATCATTAGGGATAAATTTGAACCCATTCTCAGGGGCAAAAAAACTGTCACCGTGAACCAGGATTCCAAACCGGGAATTTTGACTGGAATTGATAAACCCTACTACGAAAGATCTTATCCTGTCACAGCAGTTGTTTACGGGATCTATCCGCTCAATGAAAAACCTGATATTTCAAAACTAGCACCCATGAAATATTCGACAGGGCTCAATTGTGTAGCAGAACGAATAATAGAACACTTCACAAATGCGTCCCGGGGAAATAAACTAACTGATCTAAGACGAAAAAAAATAACCGAGTGGGAGTTCACGGTAAAAGAGCATGGAGCAACAATTCAGGATATAACTAAATTAGAAAAATCATTAAGATTTCCAATATCGGTAAGGACAATCACCGGAGAAGTATTATACGAATCGAAATATAAATCAAAAGGAGCCCCCATTGAAATTATTGATCATAACGCGCACGCGTGGTCATCTGCAGTAACAATATTCCTACGGGATAGAACCGTAAAATATCTATCCCAAACCGAAGAGTTTTTTTCAGAGCAGAAATTATTTGATGCTATTTACCATTTGAGTAAAAACGATCCTGTGTCAGTGTGGCTATTTCATAGTAATTCAGACGAGGAATGCAGATTTGATCAGTTTGTAAGGCCTAACGGAGAATTATACCGTACTGAAGAGCTGCAGAATCAAATGAAACAACTAGCTAGTGAGTTTTCTGAGGGGGAAATCGAAGATCAATTATTAGCAAACTGTTTCACAGTACCATCCATTGCAGCACATTTTGCTAGAAAGAAAAACGCGTGGAAACCAACACGAAGTGAGTTTTTATCAGATGTCAAATTGTCCTGTCTTGAATACAGCCACGGCGGATTATGGAACACAAAATACACCGCTGATACCGTTATTTCAGTTGATATGATTGCGTGTTATCCAGGAAGTTTTCTTGGGTATGGAGAATGCGAGAAATATTTCAAACGATTTGGACACCCTACACACGAAATGACCCGTGTTGCTATTAATGGACCACTTCCTGATTTTGATTTAACCGGATTCGCTTGTGTGGTATCATTTGAAATGGCTGAAGGGCTTCATCCGTGTAGTTATCTTTGGATTGGTAAACACATGTCTGAAAAACACTGGATGCCAATAGTGTTATTACGGTATATGCTTGATTGTAAGATGTTAAAATCATTAATTGTCAGTGAAGCAATTATATCCTATCGAGCACAGAAATCAGTCTGGTTACCACAACCTGATCTAGAAAAAATAATTAGCGAAGAGCGAAAACTGTTTCCTGATTTTAATGAACAACAAATCATGGATTGGTCCCAACAGTTATTTGAAATCAGAAACAATGAAGCAAAAAATCTTGGACGAAGAATAATCGGTAAATTTACCCAAGGTGGCAAAGATGATAATACGAAATATTCTTCACGATTGATTATAGACAACGCTGAATACGATTTTGTAATCGCGGATCTAACGAATAGGGGCCTATATGTCAATCGTAAGGACGCATTTCTGTCCGATGGAACCAAATTGGGTACAATTGTTACCTACAATGATGGATACCATCCGCAGTACACACATTTGAGAGCTTCTATGCTTGGTTATGCTTCTATCAATCTGTTTTCAATGATCAATAGATTTCCTACCACCGCAGTTAGAGTTGCTACTGATTCATTTTACATAAATAGCAAAATGGCTGATTTTAAGGCTACTGGCAACGAGAAATGGGGATAATGGAGAATTAAGAAAGAAATGATTCATGATTATATTCCATCAGCAGATGTTACCATTGAAAATAATTACTTAGAAAGCAATCAGTGTTCAGAATTTTCTAGTGCACCACCGATTTCTGATCCAATATGCCTGTATAAAACAGTTTATTTAAACGGCTGTGGTGGGTCAGGAAAAACAACCCGGGCAATTGAGTTATTTCGTGTTTCCAATCCAAACATGATTGTGCTAACACCAACTCATAGACTTGCAAGAGAAATGATACAGAGAGGGGTAAATGCCTGCACTTATCACAGCTTTTTCCGATGGAAGGGAGATAAATGGACTCCTGAGCGCATGGGAGAGAAATTTATTCCTGAAATCATGATTTGGGATGAAATAGACACAGTGTCAGAAGATGTCTTAAAAATATTTCTTGAGTGGTTGTTATTGAAGAATACAAAAGTCGTCATGTGCGGTGATCACGGCCAACCACCACCATTTGTCGGTGCATCTCCCCATGAATGGCTAAAGGGTTTTGTAGACTATTATGAAGAAATTGATACCGATCATAGATCACTTGATAATGAATTAAAAGAATTGAAGAAACTAATTAGATTACAACCGGATAGAATCCAGTGTGAAATAACCCGTGAAATAATTTCGGAAACTCCAATGAATGATTTCTGGGAAATGTGGAGACCAAACGATTTGATCATTGCAAGTAGAAAAATAGTCAGAGACACACTTCAGATGAAATTATTTGAATTGCATAAACAAAAATTTGCAACGCTTCCAGTGCCCCTCTGTTATAGGCCATCGGATACACGAAAACAGAACATCGAAGTTGATATTCCAGGACAGAGTGAAAAGCAGATTCTCGTATTAAATGATATTGTGCTGGTTGATATCAATGTCGTTGAAGATGCATTGCGTGCTAATAAATCCCCATGGACGCTAGGATACGCAGCGACGATACATTCTTCACAGGGATTGACTATATCGGATACAATTGTTTGGATGGTAGATAATCGCATAGAATGGTCAAATTTAGTCTATCTCGCAGTGTCTAGAGTACGAAAAATAAATCAACTTCGAAGAATTGTCTTCGATGATGAAATCATTGGCGATGATGAAATCATTGGTGACGATAATGATATTATTGATAAAAAACTCTCCGGTTACAAACAACAGGACAAAAAAAAACAACGAGAATTTGATATTGATGCTGAATTAATAATCACTTTGAAGAAACAACAGAATAATCACTGCGCGAGTTGCAATTGTATAATGCGTTGGCAGTATTCGGATAAGGATCCTCGCCAATTCACCGTAGACAGAAAAAATAACAATCTCGGTCATGTCAGAAATAATGTGATGTTGACTTGTCTTGAGTGCAATAGACGCAAGGGTGCTAGTTAAGACCATGGGGTGGCAATTGAGTATCCTCGGGTATCACTTGTAATTGTTGTCTAGTAAAACCCCGTTGAGGGGCAGTTGAATCCAGTTTATAGACTGGATGTCTACCAGTTGATCGTGTTATACTAGATATCTTATGCGTAGTGACGCTCCAAATAGGATCAGTAGCCCTTTTTCTACCCCCTTCAAGCTCTCCTGGTTCATATAAGTACCTCACAATGACACTACTACCAAGAATTGGTTGGGAAACGCTAAAATCCTTTTGTGGTTTTTCAGGTATCGACTTCTTTTTAATCGCGTTGATAGGTTTCATGTTGATGGTTCTAGTAATCTCGTTATTCAGTGCGGTAACTACACTTGGTAATCTCTTAACCCATTCACGGGATCTTTTTTCTTGGATGAATTCTTTTGCGTATTGATATCCAAATAACCGTTCAGCAAGAATCCGATTAAATCGTTCTACAATGGCCTGATCACGATGCAGTGCAGTATACCCTCGTCTGATAGCGACATTGTGATATTTCATTGTAGATAACACTGCACCCTGAAATTCCTTGCCCGGATCAACTTGTAACAGATTTGGCCAGTGCAGAGGGCTCCTTCGATAAATCCTTTCAAATGCAGAAGCCACTTCAGTGGCTGATTTTGTTTTTAACGGTTCTGCTTCTTTGTATCGACTTGCAATATCAACTACAGTTAACGCATATTTGTAACCACGATCATGTGGCAGAAATAATATATCAGCCTGATGAACTTCATTAGGAAAGGTCACATCAAAATACGAGTATTGAATTTGTTTAGGCGGTGGTAAATAAATTTGCCATAGTGCCTGTTTGGATAACCAATGAGCCGCAGTGGTTTTTTTCACTTTTGCGGCGCTAGCGAGTTTACTGATTGCAGCGTTACCCTTCCAGTATCCTCTTGGGGAATAATAAATAGATTCCATGCTGCTATTAATTACCAGCACCTAACATCAATTTACTTTTCATTGCCGATTTTATCAAAAATGAAGCCAATTTTTCTTTGAAGGATTTATCAGTGATAGAATTCAACGCATGAATTAATTTCACATCTGCTAGATGCCTGTGCTGCAAATTGCTACTTTTATAAGCAACATCATGAAGGTGACAGGCCTTATCAATAGCGTTTATTGGTTCCTCACCGGGTCGGGGCTGATTTTGATCATTGAGTCTGATATCAAGTCTTGTTCCAGGTCCACAATAACTATACCCTGGAAGGTGTTTTTCTCCGGGGTATTTTGCCCATGGGGTTCCAGGGAGTTTTGCTAATTTGGCAGCGATATCACCTCCTCTTTTTTTTTTAAAGGTTCCTTGGGTTCCTTGGGTTTAGAAACAAATCTAAATTTCTTTGTACTACACTGTACGCATTTACCAGAAAGCGCTGATCGGTTATTTTTAGTTGTAATCGTCGTCAAGTCATCTGTGCCAGTACGCGCCTTACACTTCACGCAATATAGATCCATAATTTATGTATAGAGATATGAATATAATTGATTTTTCAGCGACTAAAACAAGAGAACCAGTGAAGCATCATGCAGCGCTACCAAACTCTATCCGCGCAATTATAATCGGGCCATCTGGATCCGGTAAAACGCAATTGTTGCTCAATTTAATAATGAGATGGATGAAATGGGATAAGTTGTATTTAATTGCCCCTAGCGTAGACGACCAACGATGCTATGAAGTGCTAAAAGATTTTAATGAAAACGCTTCAGAGATTGCTGGCGAGGATGTTATTGAATTTATAACCGATATTGACGAGGCGCCATCCGTGAATGACCTCGATGGAAGTATCAACAATTTAGTTGTATACGATGATGTCATGTTAGATAAACAAAACAATCCTGCTAGAATATTTTCCCGAGGCAGGCATAAAAACACGGACGTGATCTATGTCACTCAACGCTACACTCAGATTCCAAAAGTGATTAGAGATGACTGTAATATGCTTGCTGTATTCAACGGCGTTGATACACATACGCTACGAAATATTTGGCAGACATGGTGTTCTGATATGGACTTCAATCAATTTAGAAATTTCTTTAGTCATGCTCAGTCTGCCCCACACGGATTTGTAACAATAAATTTACATGACCCTCGAACACGATATCGTATCGGACTGGATCAAATATTCGGTTAACCCCAACTGAAAGTTCTAGTGAGTGACAACGACGTTGTAGTCCCTTTTTCCCAAAAAATCGATGGAGGATTTCATTAATTTCATTGATTTTTTTTTGGACCTAATCCATGAAACGATATCAGATTCACACACACATTGGGGCCTGATGTCATTGGTTTCATTGTTTTTAAGCGTGATTTCAGTGAAAACTTGTCTAAAAATGTTGTCCGATTCGCCCCTTCTGCTGCTAAAAGATAACAATAATAATCGGGAAAGGCTAAAAAATATCTTCCTGCTTTTTTGTGTGACTAAAAAGTAAACAGCCTTACCTTTAGAACATCGCAAATGCGTATTTATATATTTGTCAATTTACTATATATATAGTAATATATATATATAATACTTAATAAGCTTCAATTTAGTAAACTGAGGCTTCCTTGAAAATACTTATTTAAATTTTTCAGTAAAAAAAAAAAAATAAAAAAAAAGACGCCATTGTCGTTGGCGTTAACCCTCTCTGCTGCTATACGTTAACAATTTTTTACGATGAAAATCATTGTTGAAATTCGAAGAATTTTCACGCTTTCACAAACAGACTAATTTGCAAAACTTCACCTCGCAGATCAATCAAATTATTAGATTGGTCAGTGAGTTTGAAATTAATTCTCGTTAAAGAATTATTATGACATCGCATAAAGACTGGATTAGTTGGGTCTTCAATAATTAGAAATCCCGGAGGAGCCGTTGGTGCAAATGAATATAGAATATATCCCTGCTGAGCTTGATTTGATTGCTCGAGATTTATTTGATAGCTTCCTTCGATAACGTCACATACTAAATTTAGCGCTATCACCGAGGATATATCTACATTTTGAGGAGCGATATGTCTCCCACCGCCTTCTGTGTCATTATTGTGTTTAAAAGTTTTTATTTCCGGTGATGTTGTTTTTTTCCATTCATCGTGAATTTTCTTAAATCCGATATCGATGGCATCACTGAGAAGTTTTTTTAGTTCTGGTGCGTTATATCCGGTTATTTTAAATGTATGAATATCTTCAACGCGGATGTTAAAATACTTGGCAAATTCAATTTTCGTTTCAGGGCGTTCTTCTACTATCCTTTGAATAAGATCTGAATGATATGATTCCATGTCATCGATAATTTTATTACATGTTTCTATGACGTTGATAAATTCATCTCTGGTGAGCGCACCGGATTTAAGAGATATTAGCAATAGTGAAAAATCATTATTGAACGCTGTGAAATTTTCAATAATAGCCTCTTCGTCAGGTTTATCATATCTAACTCCTCCAATAAAGAAATACTTATATTTGATGGTTTCGTCTTCATAACTTTTTATTGGATTATCGGGTTTTATCCTGTCTGTGACATAATCAGATTTTTTGTGTTCTGGTATATCAACGGTTTCTTTTTGTCGAGGTGGGGGTAGTTCAGGCCATCCTAGTACGGTTCTAATAGAACTTTGATAAATATCTACGACATAATTCGGAGATTTTATCTCGATCGTAGATGATAACGTCGGCTCGTGAACCGTTATAGCGATTTTTGATTCTTTTCCTGTGATAGATTTTATTCTTCGTTGTAATTCGTTATTGATTTGTTCGATTTGATATGACCCCGTTGGCAATGAGACAACGTTCCAGTCTGGGGTTCCATCTTCACGATTTTTCCACGCGAACACCAAAGAATTATTTGGTTGTTGACCACCAAATGCTACCGATCTGATATTGGGCCAGCTATGATATACTCGTAGTTTTGCTAGCGCTATCTCTTTCACGAGAACGGGGATCGGGAAATTCACACTGAATTCAGGACGCGTTGAGGTTATTGATATCATGCTTGTTTTCACCCGTGTTGTATTTTCTACTATTTGTTGAAGCAGTTCTTGCGACATTATTATTATTATCCCGCTCTAATTTCAGCATTGTCGATTTATACAATTGAGCCATCGCTGAGAATTCGCTATCTGATATTGGTGTGTCATCGAGTGACGATGATATCAACGAGGACAATTGCGAGTATGCGGTAGATGCAACGTGAAATTTAATTACGTAATCGTGTAGTTTACTCTGGCTACAAGATGATAGTTTTTTTGTGATCCCGGTTAATATACTCGCGATTGTAGCCACCGCAGAAATAGCTATTGGAACTACGACCGGAGCAATCATTGTAACCGAAGATAGTATTATTCCAGCAGCAGTGATTACGCCCGACACCGAATACACGGTGATATCAGCCGCGGTTATTCTTCGTTGGTATTTTTTAATTTTTATTTGATACTCCTCACAGCGTGAGCTGAGTTTAGTTTGAAATTCTCTGACCTGATCATAGCGATACTGATACACTGAAGGGATTGTCATCTTATTTTAGCAGTGTTAGCGTTTTCAATTAATTTCAAATTGCTAGCGTTTTCAGTTTAATTGTTTACTTAAATCCACTACGAATTCTACGTACCACGTTACTGAAACCCTGGCTAGATTTCTATCTGTGGTCGTTATCGTGAACTGTTCAGATACATCCTTGTCGATGATCGTTGATACTGTATTATTGACTCCAGATGAACTACTTGATGATATATTGAATTGAGTCGGTGATACTATTGTTAATCGATAAATACCCTTGACGGCTGCGGTTACGCGTAAAATGTTGGTTGTGGGAGTCCACGCAAATGAACCGTGTTGAATCGTGTATACTACGTTGAAATTTTGCTCATAAGGAGTTTTTGTTTTTTCAACTACGTCCATTATCCTTATTACATTCTCTCCGATGTTTTCATTAGACGTTTTAAGCTCATCGATGGCTTTTTTAATATCAGGAAGGGTTATTTCAATTTTATCAAATGGGGTTCCAATAAATTTATCAATGATGTTTTTACGAAACGTTGAAAACTGTTTCACGTGTTTTTCATATTCGGATTGAAGAGTTGCTAGTTCCAACATAGAATCTTTTATCGAGGTGAGTTTTGGTGTGGTCACTGGTGGATTTCCAAAAAGTTCTAGCATGGGTTTATCAATTTTGTCAATTATATTTCTTTGTATTGTAGTAAACTGATCAAATACAACTATATGATTGTCATACTTATCATTGAGCGATTTCAATGAATTCGCCGTGTTGTCGAATGTTGCTAATTTATCTGTAATCGTTGAAACAAATACACCTGGTTTGAGTTTACCCTGATCGGAAAATAACGCGATAGTATCCTCTGCTGCGTCTCGTCGTTTAACTAAAATATCATCGAGAGAGACATTACTAGTTTTCAATTTACCCTGACGATCGCCAAATACAACTATTTCACCAGGATCAACACTTGCTAGGTTCAACGTTTCGGCTATTTCATCTTCGATTAGTTTTTTAACATCTTTGATTTCAACTCCATCAGGTTCGGGTTTCTTCAACGTTGATGAAGGTCGTCCCCAAATATCAATCATTGTTATCATAGAAATATTTTCTCTGTTAAAATCAAAGATTTTCAATCCAACGACTGCTAGTATACTCATTCACTACTACATGGGGTGGTTTTGATTGAGGAATCAAAGATTCCCGTGAAATAGCATCAAGTACGTTTAATACGTCATTGCCACATATGGGTGGGTCAATCATCGTTTGTGTTGGTAACGTAGAATACCAACGGGGTATTTTTAAGCGCGTTGATAAATCAAGGATATAACGCATAAATTCCTTCGGAGGCGCTAATCCATATGAGTCAAAATAAATAATCCCACGTGGATCAATCGCGTATGCAACCCAGTGGGTTCCAGGTCCATCGCTGTTATCTAAATTAATAATACCGGTTTCAACGTGATTAGGTTGTGCCGGTAACTGATCTTTCGTAAAAACACCTCTGAAGTTTTTAATCGCGAGTTTTTTAGCAGCATCAATTAAATCAAAATTGGACATTGGAAGATTTTTCACTAGTAAACCGTTCCTGGGATTCTTAGACCCGATCCTTTGTACCACGTGTGTGGAGTTCCTGGTAGTCTTAGACCCTTTCCCTTTTTTTTATACCCCTTTCCCGTTGCTTTCTTTAGTGCCATTCCTGCCACGGTACCAATAGCCCCTAACGCTGCCGCTTTAGCTACCGCTGGGGCCGCTGCGACAATCAACCCTGGAATCAACCCTAACAACGGGAATATACCACCAGTCTTTTCCATGTTTTTAATCGCGCTCGCAGAAAGAGTGACCTGAACTCCTTTTTTTTCTTTAAGCGCTTTATTAAAATGATTAACCTGAGTTTTCGTCAGCGATAGTTTATTCGCTCCGCCATTCATTTGATTAGGTTTCAGCGTTATTGTGGTTCCACATTGCTTAGCTGATTTGGATTGTAATTTTTTTAACTGACCAGGTGTCAACGTGACATTGATATTACTATACGACATTATACAAAAACAGATTGATTATAAATCGTAAGCGATTCAATGGAAAATCAATTACGAAGTAAACCAATTACGAAGTAATCAATTACGAAGTAATCAGTTACATATTTGGCAATCTCAGATTTTCCACTGGTGCATCTACCAATCTCATTCGTCCACCAACACCTTCGAGTATCATTGATTTATCACTGAGAATGACAGCAACCGCTCTATAATTAGCAATACCACCAGGAAGGGTTACACGAGCTCGGAAATGTATATCAACGACGGACTGTCTCATCAAGTCAAGATGTTCCAACGAAAAGTAATAAATCGGATATAGATTTTTAAAATCCAACTATGATATTTGTAGACCAGTATCAACATTTTGATCACGTCCCATATACGACAACAGGTTATGATAAACTCGTGCAATATGATTTTCTGTGTAATTTAGTTGTATATCATCTGATGGTTCTTGCTGTCCGTTTATTTTCAGCGAGACTTCATTACACCCAATTTGATCAAATATCATATGGGAACGTTCTTGATTATTTAATCGTGCAGTATTCTGTAGTGCAACAAATATGTGACGTGGAGCTGAAATACCCTGTTTTGATGCTAGATGCCATGTAATTGTACCATCCATATTATAATCAATGGTATCTGTGGACGTTGACAACCAACTCAACAATCTCTTCCCCCCCCCCACCCCCGATCCATAAATGATAGTAACCGTGGTTCTGTTGACAACGACGGTGTCAACACTGGCATCCACAGTGATAGTTTTGATAAAACGACTTTACCGGCGGGAGCGCCAGCACCGCGCCAGATTGCATTATCATCAGTACCCCTTCTCACTAGTGCTACCGTATGCTTTGCTCCATAGATAACTTTTCTGACGTTTCTACAAAATCCAAATATGTGATGCAACGGAATCGCGCATGAAAACCGTCGACGCTGTCCCTGTAACGTTGCTACTCGTGTTGCAAATCCTAGGTTGTAACCGGGAATATTATTGATGACATCAAATTCATCAGCTGGTATTGTATATCCGGCTGGTGCTGGATCAACTGCTGTAACTCGTGTTGCTTTTACTCTAGAATATTGGACGTGTTCAGCGTTATCAGTAATATCCTTCGCGAACATCATAGACGGACCTGCCGATCTTGTATAGTCATCAGAATATCTCGCTAACCCGATCACCCCCGTTGCAATATCAACCTCGCGTTCAATAGATTCGATTTCTCTTCCATCAATGAGATATCTAGCACTTTCAAATAACGCCATGATGCCATTGTTAACAAAACCAACTCGGATAGTTGGGTTATCATCATATGGTGTATTAGCTGGAACATTTGTTACGAGTTCACCTTCGACTTCAATAAAGGCTTCACAAGGCAAAAAGTATTTACTGGTATCATGAACTTGAAGTTCCATTCTCCCCCGAAGATCAGGTTGTACTGCGTGATAGGCAAAACATTGATAATCACGTACAGAATCATCTTTAAGTACTGGCGCGTCCATGACAAATGCACTGTCAGGGTTCTGTTTGAACATTTTTTTATTATATATCCGCTGGTCTAAATTGGAGGAGAAAATTATTTTAAAATAATTCCTAACAGCTTTTTCCTATGGAAAATCCCATGCAAATTCGACCACTTTACCCGAAAAATCTCAAAGAGATTTTCACGAATTTCTTCCTAATTCTCACGGAAATCACCCAGAAAATCACAAAAATGTGATTTCACAGTCAACAAATCATCAAAAAACACCAAAGACAAAATTACAAGACGAAGAAGCCATTCGTGCTGAACTCGCAGACCTTCTTCAGAGCCCCCAGCAGTCGGTCGATCAGGGTAATCAGATTCAGCATAGGCAGGTGGATACTGTCAGTAATACTTCTGTCAGTGATTCTTGTCACTGCACGTGCAACCGTCATTGCCAGCCAACATCGGGCGATGGCATCGAACCTGTTTGTCCAGATTACTATCGTAACTGTGGTGGATCGCTCTCTGGAAGACCACGAGACTGTCAGGAACTGTACAAAAAAGGGGTATACTAGAACCGGTGT
>JAQISU010000020.1:8255000-8263808 GCA_029339505.1 Unio delphinus | reverse complement strand
CGGACTTTTGGCTTTTTCATGTTATGGATCACTTGGGCTTAGTTAAAAGCGGTTAGAACCCTTTTCCCCGCTTGGATTTTTTTTATACTTGGTTTAGTCGCTGCGCACCATTGGATAGTACGTCACCATACTTTAAAACCGGCTCCCACCATTTTATTCAGCATAACTTTTGATGAAAAACGGACTTTTGGATCTTTCATGTTATGGATCACTTGGGCTTAGTTAAAAGCGGTTAGAACCCTTTTCACCGCTTGGATTTTTTTATATTTGGTTTAGTCGCTGCGCACCATTGGATAGTACGTCACCATACTTTAAAACCGGCTCCCACCATTTTATTCAGCATGACTTTTGATGAAAAACGGACTTTTGGCTTTTTCATGTTATGGATCACTTGGGCTTAGTTAAAAGCGGTTAGAACCCTTTTCTCCGCTTGGATATTTTTTATACTTGGTTTAGTCGCTGCGCACCATTGGATAGTACGTCACCATACTTTAAAACCGGTTCCCACCATTTTATTCAGCATGACTTTTGATGAAAAACGGACTTTTGGCTTTTTCATGTTATGGATCACTTGGGCTTAGTTAAAAGCGGTTAGAACCCTTTTCCCCGCTTGGATTTTTTTTATACTTGGTTTAGTCGCTGCGCACCATTGAATAGTACGTCACCATACTTTAAAACCGGCTCCCACCATTTTATTCAGCATGACTTTTGATGAAAAACGGACTTTTGGCTTTTTCATGTTATGGATCACTTGGGCTTAGTTAAAAGCGGTTAGAACCCTTTTCCCCGCTTGGATTTTTTTTATACTTGGTTTAGTCGCTGCGCACCATTGGATAGTACGTCACCATACTTTAAAACCCGCTCCCACCATTTTATTCAGCATGACTTTTGATGAAAAACGGACTTTTGGCTTTTTCATGTTATGGATCACTTGGGCTTAGTTAAAAGCGGTTAGAACCCTTTTCCCCGCTTGGATTTTTTTATACTTGGTTTAGTCGCTGCGCACCATTGGATAGTACGTCACCATACTTTAAAACCGGCTTCCACCATTTTATTCAGCATGACTTTTGATGAAAAACGGACTTTTGGCTTTTTCATGTTATGGATCACTTGGGCTTAGTTAAAAGCGGTTAGAACCCTTTTGCCCGCTTGTATTTTTTTTATACTTGGTTTAGTCGCTGCGCACCATTGGATAGTACGTCACCATACTTTAAAACCGGCTCCCACCATTTTATTCAGCATGACTTTTGATGAAAAACGGACTTTTGGCTTTTTCATGTTATGGATCACTTGGGCTTAGTTAAAAGCGGTTAGAACCCTTTTCCCCGCTTGGATTTTTTTTATAATTGGTTTAGTCGCTGCGCACCATTAGATAGTACGTCACCATACTTTAAAACCGGCTCCCACCATTTTATTAAGCATGACTTTTGATGAAAAACGGACTTTTGGCTTTTTCATGTTATGGATCACTTGGGCTTAGTTAAAAGCGGTTAGAACCCTTTTCCCCGCTTGGATTTTTTTATATTTGGTTTAGTCGCTGCGCACCATTGGATAGTACGTCACCATACTTTAAAACCGGCTCCCACCATTTTATTCAGCATGACTTTTGATGAAAAACGGACTTTTGGCTTTTTCATGTTATGGATCACTTGGGCTTAGTTAAAAGCGGTTAGAACCCTTTTCTCCGCTTGGATATTTTTTATACTTGGTTTAGTCGCTGCGCACCATTGGATAGTACGTCACCATACTTTAAAACCGGTTCCCACCATTTTATTCAGCATGACTTTTGATGAAAAACGGACTTTTGGCTTTTTCATGTTATGGATCACTTGGGCTTAGTTAAAAGCGGTTAGAACCCTTTTCCCCGCTTGGATTTTTTTTATACTTGGTTTAGTCGCTGCGCACCATTGGATAGTACGTCACCATACTTTAAAACCGGCTCCCACCATTTTATTCAGCATAACTTTTGATGAAAAACGGACTTTTGGATCTTTCATGTTATGGATCACTTGGGCTTAGTTAAAAGCGGTTAGAGCCCTTTTCACCGCTTGGATTTTTTTATATTTGGTTTAGTCGCTGCGCACCATTGGATAGTACGTCACCATACTTTAAAACCGGCTCCCACCATTTTATTAAGCATGACTTTTGATGAAAAACGGACTTTTGGCTTTTTCATGTTATGGATCACTTGGGCTTAGTTAAAAGCGGTTAGAACCCTTTTCCCCGCTTGGATTTTTTTTATACTTGGTTTAGTCGCTGCGCACCATTGGATAGTACGTCACCATACTTTAAAACCGGCTCCCACCATTTTATTCAGCATGACTTTTGATGAAAAACGGTCTTTTGGCTTTTTCATGTTATGGATCACTTGGGCTTAGTTAAAAGCGGTTAGAACCCTTTTCCCCGCTTGGATTATTTTTATACTTGGTTTAGTCGCTGCGCACCATTGGATAGTACGTCACCATACTTTAAAACCGGCTCCCACCATTTTATTCAGCATGACTTTTGATGAAAAACGGACTTTTGGCTTTTTCATGTTATGGATCACTTGGGCTTAGTTAAAAGCGGTTAGAACCCTTTTGCCCGCTTGGATTTTTTTATACTTGGTTTAGTCGCTGCGCACCATTGGATAGTACGTCACCATACTTTAAAACCGGCTCCCACCATTTTATTCAGCATGACTTTTGATGAAAAACGGACTTTTGGCTTTTTCATGTTATGGATCACTTGGGCTTAGTTAAAAGCGGTTAGAACCCTTTTCTCCGCTTGGATATTTTTTATACTTGGTTTAGTCGCTGCGCACCATTGGATAGTACGTCACCATACTTTAAAACCGGTTCCCACCATTTTATTCAGCATGACTTTTGATGAAAAACGGACTTTTGGCTTTTTCATGTTATGGATCACTTGGGCTTAGTTAAAAGCGGTTAGAACCCTTTTCCCCGCTTGGATTTTTTTTATACTTGGTTTAGTCGCTGCGCACCATTGGATAGTACGTCACCATACTTTAAAACCGGCTCCCACCATTTTATTCAGCATAACTTTTGATGAAAAACGGACTTTTGGATCTTTCATGTTATGGATCACTTGGGCTTAGTTAAAAGCGGTTAGAACCCTTTTCACCGCTTGGATTTTTTTATATTTGGTTTAGTCGCTGCGCACCATTGGATAGTACGTCACCATACTTTAAAACCGGCTCCCACCATTTTATTCAGCATGACTTTTGATGAAAAACGGACTTTTGGCTTTTTCATGTTATGGATCACTTGGGCTTAGTTAAAAGCGGTTAGAACCCTTTTCTCCGCTTGGATATTTTTTATACTTGGTTTAGTCGCTGCGCACCATTGAATAGTACGTCACCATACTTTAAAACCGGTTCCCACCATTTTATTCAGCATGACTTTTGATGAAAAACGGACTTTTGGCTTTTTCATGTTATGGATCACTTGGGCTTAGTTAAAAGCGGTTAGAACCCTTTTCCCCGCTTGGATTTTTTTTATACTTGGTTTAGTCGCTGCGCACCATTGAATAGTACGTCACCATACTTTAAAACCGGCTCCCACCATTTTATTCAGCATGACTTTTGATGAAAAACGGACTTTTGGCTTTTTCATGTTATGGATCACTTGGGCTTAGTTAAAAGCGGTTAGAACCCTTTTCCCCGCTTGGATTTTTTTTATACTTGGTTTAGTCGCTGCGCACCATTGGATAGTACGTCACCATACTTTAAAACCCGCTCCCACCATTTTATTCAGCATGACTTTTGATGAAAAACGGACTTTTGGCTTTTTCATGTTATGGATCACTTGGGCTTAGTTAAAAGCGGTTAGAACCCTTTTCCCCGCTTGGATTTTTTTATACTTGGTTTAGTCGCTGCGCACCATTGGATAGTACGTCACCATACTTTAAAACCGGCTCCCACCATTTTATTCAGCATGACTTTTGATGAAAAACGTACTTTTGGCTTTTTCATGTTATGGATCACTTGGGCTTAGTTAAAAGCGGTTAGAACCCTTTTCCCCGCTTGTATTTTTTTTATACTTGGTTTAGTCGCTGCGCACCATTGGATAGTACGTCACCATACTTTAAAACCGGCTCCCACCATTTTATTCAGCATGACTTTTGATGAAAAACGGACTTTTGGCTTTTTCATGTTATGGATCACTTGGGCTTAGTTAAAAGCGGTTAGAACCCTTTTCCCCGCTTGGATTTTTTTTATAATTGGTTTAGTCGCTGCGCACCATTAGATAGTACGTCACCATACTTTAAAACCGGCTCCCACCATTTTATTAAGCATGACTTTTGATGAAAAACGGACTTTTGGCTTTTTCATGTTATGGATCACTTGGGCTTAGTTAAAAGCGGTTAGAACCCTTTTCCCCGCTTGGATTTTTTTATACTTGGTTTAGTCGCTGCGCACCATTGGATAGTACGTCACCATACTTTAAAACCGGCTCCCACCATTTTATTCAGCATGACTTTTGATGAAAAACGTACTTTTGGCTTTTTCATGTTATGGATCACTTGGGCTTAGTTAAAAGCGGTTAGAACCCTTTTCCCCGCTTGGATTTTTTTTATACTTGGTTTAGTCGCTGCGCACTATTGGATAGTACGTCACCATACTTTAAAACCGGCTCCCACCATTTTATTCAGCATGACTTTTGATGAAAAACGGACTTTTGGCTTTTTCATGTTATGGATCACTTGGGCTTAGTTAAAAGCGGTTAGAACCCTTTTCCCCGCTTGGATTTTTTTTATACTTGGTTTAGTCGCTGCGCACCATTGGATAGTACGTCACCATACTTTAAAACCGGCTCCCACCATTTTATTCAGCATGACTTTTGATGAAAAACGGACTTTTGGCTTTTTCATGTTATGGATCAGTTGGGCTTAGTTAAAAGCGGTTAGAACCCTTTTCCCCGCTTGGATTTTTTTTATACTTGGTTTAGTCGCTGCGCACCATTGAATAGTACGTCACCATACTTTAAAACCGGCTCCCACCATTTTATTCAGCATGATTTTTGATGAAAAACGGACTTTTGGCTTTTTCATGTTATGGATCACTTGGGCTTCGTTAAAAGCGGTTAGAACCCTTTTCCCCGCTTGGATTTTTTTTATACTTGATTTAGTCGCTGCGCACCATTAGATAGTACGTCACCATACTTTAAAACCGGCTCCCACCATTTTATTCAGCATGACTTTTGATGAAAAACGGACTTTTGGCTTTTTCATGTTATGGATCAGTTGGGCTTAGTTAAAAGCGGTTAGAACCCTTTTCCCCGCTTGGATTTTTTTAATACTTGGTTTAGTCGCTGCGCACCATTGGATAGTACGTCACCATACTTTAAAACCGGCTCCCACCATTTTATTCAGCATGACTTTTGATGAAAAACGGACTTTTGGCTTTTTCATGTTATGGATCACTTGGGCTTAGTTAAAAGCTGTTAGAACCCTTTTCCCCGCTTGGATTTTTTTTATACTTGGTTTAGTCGCTGCGCACCATTGGATAGTACGTCACCATACTTTAAAACCGGCTCCCACCATTTTATTCAGCATGACATTTGATGAAAAACGGTCTTTTGGCTTTTTCATGTTATGGATCACTTGGGCTTAGTTAAAAGCGGTTAGAACCCTTTTCCCCGCTTGGATTTTTTTTATACTTGGTTTAGTCGCTGCGCACCATTGGATAGTACGTCACCATACTTTAAAACCGGCTCCCACCATTTTATTCAGCATGACTTTTGATGAAAAACGGACTTTTGGCTTTTTCATGTTATGGATCACTTGGGCTTAGTTAAAAGCGGTTAGAACCCTTTTCCCCGCTTGGATTTTTTTATACTTGGTTTTTTCGCTGCGCACCATTGGATAGTACGTCACCATACTTTAAAACCGGCTCCCACCATTTTATTCAGCATGACTTTTGATGAAAAACGGACTTTTGGCTTTTTCATGTTATGGATCACTTGGGCTTAGTTAAAAGCGGTTAGAACCCTTTTCTCCGCTTGGATATTTTTTATACTTGGTTTAGTCGCTGCGCACCATTGGATAGTACGTCACCATACTTTAAAACCGGTTCCCACCATTTTTTTCAGCATGACTTTTGATGAAAAACGGACTTTTTTGTTTTTCATGTTATGGATCAGTTGGGCTTAGATAAAAGCTGTTGAAACCCTTTACCCCGCTTGGATTTGGTTAATACTTGGTTTATTGGCTGCGCACCATAGGATAGTACGTCACCATACTTTAAAACCGGTTCCCACCATTTTTTTCAGCATGACTTTTGATGAAAAACGGACTTTTTTGTTTTTCATGTTATGGATCAGTTGGGCTTAGATAAAAGCTGTTGAAACCCTTTACCCCGCTTGGATTTGGTTAATACTTGGTTTATTGGCTGCGCACCATTGGATAGTACGTCACCATACTTTAAAACCGGTTCCCACCATTTTTTTCAGCATGACTTTTGATGAAAAACGGACTTTTTGTTTTTTCATGTTATGGATCAGTTGGGCTTAGATAAAAGCTGTTGAAACCCTTTACCCCGCTTGGATTTGGTTAATACTTGGTTTATTGGCTGCGCACCATTGGATAGTACGTCACCATACTTTAAAACCGGTTCCCACCATTTTTTTCAGCATGACTTTTGATGAAAAACGGACTTTTTTGTTTTTCATGTTATGGATCAGTTGGGCTTAGATAAAAGCTGTTGAAACCCTTTACCCCGCTTGGATTTGGTTAATACTTGGTTTATTGGCTGCGCACCATTGGATAGTACGTCACCATACTTTAAAACCGGTTCCCACCATTTTTTTCAGCATGACTTTTGATGAAAAACGGACTTTTTTGTTTTTCATGTTATGGATCAGTTGGGCTTAGATAAAAGCTGTTGAAACCCTTTACCCTGCTTGGATTTGGTTAATACTTGGTTTATTGGCTGCGCACCATTGGATAGTACGTCACCATACTTTAAAACCGGTTCCCACCATTTTTTTCAGCATGACTTTTGATGAAAAACGGACTTTTTTGTTTTTCATGTTATGGATCAGTTGGGCTTAGATAAAAGCTGTTGAAACCCTTTACCCCGCTTGGATTTGGTTAATACTTGGTTTATTGGCTGCGCACCATTGGATAGTACGTCACCATACTTTAAAACCGGTTCCCACCATTTTTTTCAGCATGACTTTTGATGAAAAACGGACTTTTTTGTTTTTCACGTTATGGATCAGTTGGGCTTAGATAAAAGCTGTTGAAACCCTTTACCCCGCTTGGATTTGGTTAATACTTGGTTTATTGGCTGCGCACCATTGGATAGTACGTCACCATACTTTAAAACCGGTTCCCACCATTTTTTTCAGCATGACTTTTGATGAAAAACGGACTTTTTTGTTTTTCATGTTATGGATCAGTTGGGCTTAGATAAAAGCTGTTGAAACCCTTTACCCCGCTTGGATTTGGTTAATACTTGGTTTATTGGCTGCGCACCATTGGATAGTACGTCACCATACTTTAAAACCGGTTCCCACCATTTTTTTCAGCATGACTTTTGATGAAAAACGGACTTTTTTGTTTTTCATGTTATGGATCAGTTGGGCTTAGATAAAAGCTGTTGAAACCCTTTACCCCGCTTGGATTTGGTTAATACTTGGTTTATTGGCTGCGCACCATTAGATAGTACGTCACCATACTTTAAAACCGGTTCCCACCATTTTTTTCAGCATGACTTTTGATGAAAAACGGACTTTTTTGTTTTTCATGTTATGGATCAGTTGGGCTTAGATAAAAGCTGTTGAAACCCTTTACCCCGCTTGGATTTGGTTAATACTTGGTTTATTGGCTGCGCACCATTGGATTGTACGTCACCATACTTTAAAACCGGTTCCCACCATTTTTTTCAGCATGACTTTTGATGAAAAACGGACTTTTTTGTTTTTCATGTTATGGATCAGTTGGGCTTAGATAAAAGCTGTTGAAACCCTTTACCCCGCTTGGATTTGGTTAATACTTGGTTTATTGGCTGCGCACCATTGGATAGTACGTCACCATACTTTAAAACCGGTTCCCACCATTTTTTTCAGCATGACTTTTGATGAAAAACGGACTTTTTTGTTTTTCATGTTATGGATCAGTTGGGCTTAGATAAAAGCTGTTGAAACCCTTTACCCCGCTTGGATTTGGTTAATACTTGGTTTATTGGCTGCGCACCATTGGATAGTACGTCACCATACTTTAAAACCGGTTCCCACCATTTTTTTCAGCATGACTTTTGATGAAAAACGGACTTTTTTGTTTTTCATGTTATGGATCAGTTGGGCTTAGATAAAAGCTGTTGAAACCCTTTACCCCGCTTGGATTTGGTTAATACTTGGTTTATTGGCTGCGCACCATTGGATAGTACGTCACCATACTTTAAAACCGGTTCCCACCATTTTTTTCAGCATGACTTTTGATGAAAAACGGACTTTTTTGTTTTTCATGTTATGGATCAGTTGGGCTTAGATAAAAGCTGTTGAAACCCTTTACCCCGCTTGGATTTGGTTAATACTTGGTTTATTGGCTGCGCACCATTGGATAGTACGTCACCATACTTTAAAACCGGTTCCCACCATTTTTTTCAGCATGACTTTTGATGAAAAACGGACTTTTTTGTTTTTCATGTTATGGATCAGTTGGGCTTAGATAAAAGCTGTTGAAACCCTTTACCCCGCTTGGATTTGGTTAATACTTGGTTTATTGGCTGCGCACCATTGGATAGTACGTCACCATACTTTAAAACCGGTTCCCACCATTTTTTTCAGCATGACTTTTGATGAA
>JAQISU010000020.1:8177500-8252500 GCA_029339505.1 Unio delphinus | reverse complement strand
GCGGGAACGTTTAAAATAAAAATCAAGTCAGAGAGACTATGATGTTTGAAATAGTCTCTTTTTTTTTTGCAATGGGGATGGGTATTTTCCTCTAAAGAAATGCCAATTAACAACAGATTTATTTGCAGAATGACATCGATAATATGGTCCAGGTTTGGAATGTGCATCGTATAAGACCGACCAAAAACCAAAATTGTCCAAATGGCCGACCTGTTGTGATGTACAAATTACCAATGATTTATAGAACCCGAAGCTACCTCCAGCCAGTAGACGAAGACAAAATAGAAATCTGTTGAGATGAATGTGTATTTCGAGATGAATATCCATGTGACAGAGATGTATTTAATATCTGTACTCTCTACATGGAAGAAAAGGGATGGACATCGCCTACAAATATCGACGATGCTTTGCAATTATATTGTGATGTACGAAACATGTTACTTGTGGATTTGTGACGATAACGGCTTTACTACTACTGTGAATCTATGAAGAGAAATATTATTTTTCTTCAGCTGAATAACACTAAATGATCTTCAAACGAGACTTCGCTATATCTTTACATATCCAAATGTACTTTGCTCATATACTTTTTATTCCAATTAAAAAAATGTCTAAATTTTCCATTTCTTGTTACCGTTTTATATAAAAAGAGAGAAAAATAACAAAGTGTGTTTAGGACGACAGCTACAAACTTTTTAATAGAACGTGAAGTTTGGTAACGAACGTGATAAATGACATTTGGATGCTTTCGCAGCCAAAAAGTTTGGAATTTTCATAATATAATATGACACAAAATTCGACTGAGTTGTTGACCCTCTGACTTTAAAAGTTTGCAATTGCAAATATAAATTTCGTTCTCGCTCTCTAAGTTAAAAAGAACAGCATTCAACTGAAACATATTGTTACATTCACAGGGGCATCACTTGACCGAGCGGTGTCAAACACTGGCGCAAATCCCGCTGGAAGTCATATGTTTTCCACACATATCCAAAGACTTCCATAGAAACTGAGGTGTAAATTAGAAGGTCAGACGTGTCTGTCTTTATATACTAAATTTTACTCTAATATATTCGAGACAACAGATAAAACAACTTACCAAAAGTCCATCAACCGCACATTCGCATGGTTTTTCCTCACCATCATCAGATTTCAGTGCCGCCAGCCGGTTATGCCATAGAAAATACACTAGTATCCCTTTTCTCACTGGGAACTATTTAACTTCGGCACCCTAGGCCAGTCAATATACGCTTTTACTGGCGTATTACGCTAATATAACTGCGCATTTTGTCCACTATGGACACATACACGGTAACTACCAAGTCCCTACTTATTGATTCAATTGTATAATTTACCGGTTTCCTACCGTAAATACTGCCACCTCGGTCACAACACTATTATACACCACTAGATTTTAATATGGACTATGTTGCACGGACTGTCGTTCGGTCTAAATTCACTACTAGCGAACTATGGCATCGTTCAAACTCATTACCACTCGACTCCGTGACGTTTGCTTCTAGTAATTGGCTAATTATTTCGGGCTAGGAATATTTCCATGGCGCCGAATCCCAATAATTACAAAAATCTAAGAATTGCTTAAAATGGGGCGCTATCAAATGGGCATCCTCCAAATTTATTACAATACTATTGGTCTCTCTCTCTCTCTCTCTCTCTCTCTCTCTCTCTCTCTCATATATATATATATATATATATATACATATATACATACATATATATATATATATATATATATATATATATATATATATATATATATATATATATACATATATATATATATACATATATATATATATACATATATATATATATATATATATATATATATATATATATATATATATATATATATATATATATATATATATATATATATATATAAACCTAAATACGATTTATTTTTAATCTTCTTTTCAACAAATGAAGTGTTAAACTAGTGTTCTGTTTGACATAAAAATAAATAAAAAATAAAATATGAAGGTTGACAAAGATGGGCCAATAAAACTTGACCTGCCCCTTTATATCCTTTATTCAGGGCTTGACCTTCGACCTAGCTTTCATCAAATCAATGGGCTGCTGACTCTATCCATGGTTAAAGGAAGTTTAAGGTTTAAACAAAACACAACAACACAAAACAACAGTAAATTCAAGTATTGTTGTGGATACACAATTTCTATGGATGGACAGACAGACATGATAAGCTATATAATCCCTTCACACTTTTTAGAAAAGTGGAATTTATGCGTCTTTAACGAACAATCGAGAGATCTGTGTGCATGTATTCTCATCATTCTTTTTCATTGCGTTTGATATTACAGCTTTAAGCAATTTTAACATTATTCAAAAATATCACTTTGTGCATTAGTTTGTCCCGGATGTTGTCATGTTGGTACAAGCAATTGGTGAAAAGTGGCCATACCATAAATTCTGATTCTCATTTTCCTGTTAACCTGATAAAGTAGAACACTTCAATCCTCAAGACTTTTCAACAGTAGTTTAAAGCCATTGTATTTAAACGTGTGTTACTTTGAAGTGTCGAATGTCGAATTGTATTGAACCTTAAACTTGAATACAATGAGCATTAAAATGTTATCGCATTTAAGCCAGAAAAGTCTCTGTGAAGGGTCACTTCGACCTTTCTGCTTTTCTCCCGTCCCTGTGATGCGAGGATAATGTTCTATCGTACTAAGTCAGAATTTACGCAGTGTGTGGATAGCTAGTATGCTTCTGAGTAACAAAGTGATAGAATTGTACAGGTAGTTTTGTTTTTTTAAGGAACAGCTTTCTGGGAGAGATACAGGACTGTACAAAGACGGAAGTCCGAGAAGAAAAAGGACGAGGTCATAATAAAGGATTAGTAAGTCCAGTAAGGGATGAAGCGTAGGGAATAGGAAGTCCACGAAAATGGAAGATCTTGATACACGCACGGTCATGAGAGGAAGGTTATGAAAATTGATCGTGAACATTGAGCTGCTTTCACCACTCGTTATTTTTATGGAATAAATCCGAATAGAACACTGCTATTAATTATGTTGACATAACTTAGATTGAATTGGTATTGCCACATTTAATTTGTTTTTATTAAATTTTTTATTTTTCTTGTCTAAGGGAGCTCGTATTACTTTATTTCCTCCTAGTATTCTTGCTCAGTTCTTGCCAGCCAAATCCAATTAACCACCTCTCGTACTAAGAGGGCGATGTTACAGTTTACAATCACCATCAAAGCACACTTTGAACAAAATAACATGTACCCAAGATATGTCCATGTATAATAATTAAAACAAAATGACAATATGATTTTAAATATCTTTTATTCCCTTATTCGTCCTCTGAAAGAAATATTCTCAGTGCATCATCATTGTAACAACTATCACAACTACATGTTATCAAAACATGAAAACTTTTAACCAAAATCTCATGTTCTAGATCACTGACATAATCCATGATTATTATATAATTATTTCTTAAACTAGTTCTCAACAGTACATGTGTAAATGATACAAATGCACTGCCAATGTATTTCTTTATGTTCTGGCACATACATGTCATAATGTCCACTACATGTGTTGTGTACCCAAGAGGCTTGAAGGATATAGAGTAGAGATAAAAATAAATATTAAACAAAATGAAACATTAGCTCTCTCTTGAGCTTACTGTCACCCCAATACTTTGTTGACATTGATGATTTCAAAACAGAATTGGCAAAATAATCACTTGAAATGAGAAACTGACAGTAGTCAATACCAACAACTAAAATACATAATATCTGTCTTGATATTTCTAGCAGTGAAAACTGTAACAGTATGTCGCATGCTGAATGGTAGTAATAATTAACATTAATTCAATGCTGATCTGCTGATAATTAATGAAATTGTTGATAACATTAAAGTATAGGTCAATTTCAAAACACTATAAAAATGATCATCTCTGGAATCCATGAAAACTAGAGTCCTTCCAGGTGTCCCCTACTTAATCCAATTTATGTTTTAAATTTTGGTCAAGTATTTTCTTTTCCTAACCTGACAATATCCTAAAGGTGAAGTTGGAATTCATTATGAATAATCACAGATAGCAATCTAAAAGGAAGGAGAATTTTCAATGCTGATGAACCAACAAGATATCAGTTTTCAACAGTACCTGTATCATTGCAATGGATCAACCCGAGTTTGATCATCAATTGCCTCTACCAAGGTTTAATAATCTCCACTATAAATGTTAATTATCTGGGGGAAAATTAATTCAAACTAGAGCAATCATGATTATAAAATATTGGTTACTTTTCTATTGATTTTCTGTTTAATATTGTTCTGATATGCCCATAAACCATAGATCTACATACATAACTACTGGGCATACAAGACACAAGAACCAAAAAAAGAAAGAAATCAAAATAACAATTGTGTATATGAAAATACAGGTACTATAATGAGTAGATAACAACCTGAGAGTAATTCCATTTTGCTTTTGTTTGCCTGTTTTATTTTTCAATTACTGTTTACTACCCACCCATAGAGTCCAGACTTTACTGGGTGAAAGTCAGGTGGTCTGGGTTACTGCTAAAAGTACAAACATTATTCCTGTATCCGCAATCACCTTGAAAAGAAAACTACTGTTGAGACCTTACTTAGACAGCATGCTAAATGCATGCAGTCTTGTCATCTAATTGATATATTCATAAGCAATACCCAGTTAGCCTGTTGAGCCTAACCCATCATAATACATAAATTTCAATCAGGCAAATAGATAGTTTACCAATGAATAAACATATTTATCACTAATTTCAAGTACATGATCAGAAAGGGCCCTCTATGCAGGCTAAGATGTACATAGCATAGAAAAAGCTCATGTATTCATAACCAAGATATACATATTTAACACATCACTAAAGCATAACATGAAGGTCAGAGTGATCTTTGATGATAAAGGTGAACGTCTAACAGAGAAGCATGCAATTATAATGTTTCGTGATCTTGTCATAAACAGCATCCAATAAATGAACTTGAAGCACCAAATTTCATAAAATGAACTAGAAACACAAAATGAACTAGAACCACAAAATGAACTAGAAACACAAAATGAACTAGAACCACAAAATGAACTAGAAACACAAAATGAACTACAACCACAAAATGAACTAGAAACACAACATGAACTTGAAACACAAAATTTCAAAACAACCACTAAAGCATGAAATATTTGTTACGGAAGACCTCTGTCTGCAACAAGTATGTATTATTTATTTAACAAGATGTATCCAGTCAACAACTGTATTAAATTTTGATAGAACACTATGTATGTAGCATGAAGAAAGAAAAAATCCAATCCAATAATGAGTTCAACATAAAAACTTCAATTTTAAACCAGTTAAATGGGAAAACTGAACCAAAGTCTGTGGAAGCATTCAATATGGATTGCAGTGACCTATCTTATGTTATGAGGGTATAATTCTCATCAAGATGCATCATCTCAAAATGTTTCAATTTTAAAGGTGTGACATTATAAATACAGAAGATAAAAAGCTATGTGATCACGAGTTGACATTAAATGCAACTTAAAAACTATGCAACTAACATGCGTAATAAAGGACACATTGGCCTTCTTAAGTAGTTTGGGTTTGGTATTATCAGAAATGCATACTATCATATTGTCAGATGATTCTAACATTAGCTGAACTTTAGAAATAAACTTCCAACAATACCTTTGACCAAAATCTGTGAAATGTTACATGTGCCACAAAGTGTCCTAATTTTGAAAGTTAGATGTAGTGCTTGTCAAGATGTATCCACTCTTACACTCTTCAATTACATGACTCCATAAACAATATGGAAAAATGTTGAACTGAATGCAAAATCTTTAAATCTATTATTATACATGTGTGTAGAAAGTAGTTTCCATAACACCACCCGATGGGGGCAAAGGCTATGAAACCCAATTGTAGTGTGATATGACTGGTCAGCATGACAAATGAAATATCCTGATCAGTGATTGTAACAAAACTTAAATTATGTCCATGATCCAGATGTTACTTTCTAGGACACTGTCAAATTCAGATCTAAATTCCATAAAAGTATCATAATAATCACCAATTTGAAGGACACAACCGCAAGTATGCCCTATTGGCCTTCTTGATAAGCCAGTCATATTGACAAATTCTACAGCTATGTTGGGCACTGTAATAAGGTCAGAACCTGTGCAGAAGCGAAGGAAAAGACACAAAGCCTTCAAATCAAGTTCTCTGACGTATCTCTTCAGATATTTTGAAACTTCATTAGTTTGGGCATTCAGAGATTCTGGAATCTGAAGCATCTGTACAACTTTTCTGTTACTTGGAATCAGAGTCGAGAAAACATCATTAAGATTTTCAGTGCTGATGCAGAGTTCCTTCAGGATATCTCGCCAGCAGTCACATACATACATAGGCATTTGAATCATCTCCTTATGCGCTATTTCCAGAAGGACAGCCTTAAAATTTTCCCCACTGACCTTAGTCCGGCATTCATGGGCATCCAGAGCATCCAACAAGTCTTCAAGACCAACTGAAGAGAAGTCAGCGAATCCCTTCTCGAACACATCTCTATCTGGCAGTGAAATAAACTGATAAAAATCCTCTAAAAGCTCATTATTGGTAACATCAGTATCTGGAAAGAGACAGTGCTTCATGAATGTCTTTGCAAGTTTTATTGGCCAGTATCCAACATTTTGCCATCCATATGCAAGCAAACGCCCAACAGCCTTCCATTCTTCCATGCCGAAATCATGGCGCAGACTTGGAACCTTTACATCTCTGCCAACGGTGCACTTACAATAAAACTCTGTCCAAAATTCAGTAAACAAATCCCTCAAAACACCCCCTGTATCTTCTGCTCTTTCTTTCTCTCCATTTGCCAAAATTCGGGTGATGATAAGATGTCTATTTAAAATACTGGGATCTTTAAAGTAATTACATAGTTCTTGAAATGCAAAGGCACCTCTGTGAATGTCTATTTGTAAGGGTTCAGAGGGAATGAGTGGTGGAATATATGGCAGAGTATCATCAATATCATGAGCAATATTTGGTGAACTGGTATTCTTAAAGAAAATCTCAGTTTCTGATTCATCTAGAAAAGAAGGTAAAGAATGGCTAAAATGATCATCTGGAATACTTAACAAGGGTTCAGTCTCATTCTTTTCTTGCATTCTGAGTCCTTGTGTTTTGTCAAATTCTGTGTGTGGTATATCTACAGGTTCAGCCAGAGTTGGTATTTGCCTCATCTCTTTGATGCTTGTATATTGTGGTGGAGGATTCTTTTGCTTTGATGCAAGATAAAACCTAAGTATATTCATCCCTGTCCTGTCATACATCTCGCCGATAGTTTCTTTGCACTCTGTCTTTTCCTCAGAAAAATCTCTAATTTCAAAATCAAAGTCCTCTATCGATCCATTTGGGGAAGTTCCATTAGGGAAAAATAAGGACTTTGCCACTTCTTCAACTTCTTTAATAGTGGACTCTTTACATATGTCTACTCTACGGGTGCTTCCCCCACGTTTCTTTCGTACCTGTCGGTACATCTGGTTACTGGTATCAAAATGCAACCATCCTATTTCTATCTTCCTGCTTCCTTTTTTTGCATTTTTATTACCAGCTAAAATACCTCTCCTGACTTTAGTGATTAATGAGCTTTCCCCATCTGAATCTGACCCTTCTGAAGTATGTGTTGCTCTCCTGAATAGCAGTTTTTTCCTCAAGGACTTCAGTATTTGGTTTTTTCTTGTTTCTTTAGCAACCAAGTCTCCTTTGGATGCTCTCATAGATTTGCAAAAATCTTTAACAGCAACTCTGTCACCTATATGGGGCAGATATTTGGTCAGTGTCGTGTCATCTGCAACCTCAATCACGTATCTGTCAAGCTGAAAGACAAAAGCTCTGTAAGTGAAGTTATAACTCTATGGTTTTGAGAAAGAAGCAACAAATAAAAATCAAGAAAAAAAATTATTTCTCTAAGTTACCAACAGATAAATCTACTTCTCTAAGTTACAAGGTGTAAATTCAAGAGGAACGGACAGTATTGTGAATTAAATATCAAATAATTCTAAAAGTTCTAACACAAGTCCAAAAGTATATAGTGTTCCGAATGAAACCTAATACTGAATATGCTGAAGTACCAGAAGTCCTGAATAGGCTTATTAATTAAGTCTTAATGATATAATCCAGAATGTCTTTCAATGAATTTTCGTGTATATTTAATTTGTATTGTGTGCTAACATTTCTCCATGATTACATGCTATGTATATATGTGATGGGAATCGCTTTGCTTGACTTTTGGTTAATATTCCTGATGAAGTTTTGACAATGCAAAAAATTGTAATTCCTTAAAAGTTTAAAGTTTTGCAATACAGTAAAACCTGTCTTGAAAGACCACTACTATTTTAGACCACCTGTCATGAGAGACTACATTCTCAGTGCACAAATTTACTGATTATAAAGCATTGTGACCTGTTAAGAGAGACCACCTGTCTTGAGAGACCATGAGTTTTTGGCAAAACACCTCTTCTACATATGGATACAAATTATCAAGCTATGTTTTGGTATTTGGACAATCTTACCGACGAACTCCTCTGGATGGACAGACAGAACTGCAGACAGATATTTAGATGCACAGTTCGATATTCAAATGGACATGAAAATTAACATGCTCTTGCTGTCACAAGTGGGGTATAAAGACAATAAAGAAAATAATTTGCACCAACCTCACTAAATTTGCATACCCTGGTGAAAATATATGTTAACACATGTCACCTTGCTAATACAACTGTATGTATATTTGGACATCTGCAAACATATACACAATCTGCACAATTTTTTGCATGAGAATGGGATACCTTTGTAGAAACTCTGCATCAAATGTGTTGCTGCTCTGAATTCTTCATATTATTTTTCTTCTCCTTCATGTATGATAGGATATATAAAATGACTAACCTTATCCTCTCCCATTTTCTTCACAGTTTCTTCACTGATGCCCCTGTTGCAAAGAAACTGCCTCAGTTCTTCATCCATAATGTCTGGAAGGAATTGCAACACATGTATATGATGAATGTATTTTTCAAAGTAGATATTTAAAAAGAAATATGCACATTATATGATTATTGCATGAGCTATTGGGTCATCTAAGATACACAGCTTATATACAGGGACATCATTTCAATTTTTCAAAGGGGTGGGGGAACAAAACTTGATGGGCTTGTTAATTTTTGTATATAGGCTACAGCAATTTTACAGCACATGCAAATTCGGGGAGAGGGGAGGGGGATGACCCCCCCCCTCCATGATATCCTGCTTATATGTGGTCTGACATTTAAGATGATGCATTGACAAAAGTCTAGAGTCAATAGTTAATAACTTTATTATACATGAATACTGATAGATTCCTACTTATATAGTTCTTGCCAGACACAGTAAAAGCATATCTCTTCCCATGGATTGATGCTGCCTTCTACACATGTGTCAATAGTTTGAAAAAATGGCAACCTGTCAATGCTTATACAGGTGTACTGTTTGAACTGGGATTAATATAGAAAATGTGAGTGTTCTGAAGGATTGAATGTTACAGGTGCAAAGAAGAGGGATTTTACTTACCTTCCGCATAGGGGCTCATATCATTATTTACAAATGACCTGTCATACATGTACACTATAATAGTTATTTACAACTGATCTGTCATACATATACTATATAATAGTTATTTACAATTGATCTGTCATACAGGTACTATATAATTGTTATTTACAATTGATCTGTCATACAGGTACTATATAATTGTTATTTACAATTGATCTGTCATACAGGTACTTTATAATTGTTATTTACAATTGACCTGTCATACAGGTACTATATAATAGTTATTTACAATTGATCTGTCATACAGGTACTATATATAGTACATGTGTGACAGGTCAATTGTAAGCAACAATATGAGCCCTGTGCTGTGGTGTAAGCAATGTGTCAAATCAAACTTAGCTGTAGTAACATCTTGCTAGAATTCAATTTTAAAATTTGACATTTCCCATTTTTAATTTTTAAATGAAGATCTGATATTGTGTTAATATCACAAGGAAAATGAAAATTACTTTCACACTACCATATATTATTGTACATAATCTAAAACATTTGTGTGTATGTCTGTGTATGTGTGTGTGTGTGTGTACACGCACAGGCATGTGTGTCTGTGTATGTGTGTGAGTGATAGATGGTGTAAAGGCAATATATATATATATACGCAATCACAAAAGAGAGATTAACTGGTAATCATAATAAGCAATATTATCATAGTAATATTTCTAATCACGAAATTAAGTCTAATTAATGACAACAGCGTAGCGATTAAAAAGGATGACAAGTCAAACACTATTATTATTATGAATCAAGATGATTATGTTAAAGAAGTTGAATGTCAATTAAATGATTAAAAATACTAAACATTTTATCGAAGACCCGTCAAAAGAAATTAAATAAAAAATTTCAAAATGTATTAAATGATTAAAAATACAACAAACATTTTATCGAAGACCCGTCAAAAGAAATTATATAAAAAATTTCAACATGTATTAATGTGATTGCTAAAGATAATAATCCCGTATGACAAAAATTAATAAATTAATACCTTACCTCTTAAGATACGTACACCTTAATTCTACACATTTCTTAAGATACGTACACCTTAATTCTACACATTTCTTAAGATACGTAGACCTTAATTCTACACATTTCTTAAGATACGTACACCTTAATTCTACACATTTCTTAAGATACGTACACCTTAATTCTACACATTTCTTAAGATACGTACACCTTAATTCTACACATTTCTTAAGATACGTACACCTTAATTCTACACATTTCTTAAGATACGTACACCTTAATTCTACATATTACCTAAAACTCATTTAAAAAAAAGTCATCTCAGGATGACTTCGGTTATTAGGTTGGAACCCTTTCATATATAAAACTGCAGACATCACATCATGCTTATGCCATATTTTTCCAAATAAAATACAAATAATAATTTGAAAGGCAGAACAAAAAGGACAGTTGTTGAACTGAAAAAGTTGAAAAATTGCAAATTGTACAGATTTAATAAGTTATTAAGTAGAAGAAAAACAACAATAAATAAAGCCTTAACAACCATAAGGCGACATCTCAGAATTACTATCTCCCGGGCGAGTTCTCCGCTAATCATTGGACCGAGTTAGGAATGGGTGGATGACATTTGTTTTCATGTTGACAAATTAAACAATGATGATAATTATTAAAATAAAACGATAATATTTTTTAAAAGAAAATATGATGACTGATTCACGATATTGTAAACAAGACATAAGTTATACCATACAAACTTACCGCTGTATCCGCATTAAGTATAAGTTACAAGAAAATGCAATTTTCTACTATTTGCAAATGGCGCAGCAGCGATCTGTTAGAATTTACAGATGGTATAGGCGGTTCTATGTACGCTTTTAAACTCTGAAAATGGTATTAGGATATGTTTAGGTTCGAAAATTGAACTGATTACGTATTACAGAACTTCAATATTATTTTAAAAGCAATTTTGGTACGGTTGTTTTTGTCATTAAAACTATATCAATTATTATGATTTAATCGATAAAGTAATGAATCATTTATAAATTTAAAATTCTTTCTAACAGTTGACTCTCTCTCTCTCTCTCTCTCTCTCTCTCTCTCTCTCTCTCTCTCTCTCTCTCTCTCTCACACACACACACACACACACACGTGTATTATATTATGCATATAGTCCTGACTACTTAGGTGATATTATTTTAAATTAATGCTCTCACATGCTTCCTATATTTTATAACATCATTTAAAGTGGTGGAAGATAATTTCAATCGATCAATGATAAAAAAGAATATGAAAGTAGAAAAATACATATATCTGTAAGCAATTCCCAATATTAAAATAATATTTTGTTCAATGCCGCTTTCACTTGAACCTAATCTATTTATATACGAGTATGATCAGACTGGCATTTGTAAATATGTGCAAGTGACATTCGTGCATCACCATAGTTCCATGTAAAAAGTTTTATACTGAAATAAAAGTTAAACTCTCTCTCTCTCTCTCTCTCTCTCTCTCTCTCTCTCTCTCTCTCTCTCTCTCTCTCTCTCTCTCTCTCTCTCTCTCTCTCTCTCTCTCTCTCTCTCTCTCTCTCTCTCTCGTACCTTATCTCGGCTAAGACATTTATGTTGATATTATTCTCTAAGAGATTAAAAACTGACGCAGTAGACAAGACCATTCCACAATAGATCATTATGATTCATGTTTAACAACAGTTTGTACATAGTATACCAGGACAAATAATACACAAGAATTCATGTCGTCAAAATAAAATGTAATCACAGTGATATTCTGTTTTAATTAAATGGTTTCATCTGTACGTTTAATTGCATCATAATCAGCCATACATCTTTTTGTAAAGTTGTATGACATATAGTTATGCTAACAGATATGGAGGCAGATAGATAGTTAAATAGTTCATTCGATAGACATATACATGGCTTCGTTGATAGATAGACAGAGAGGTACCGTGTCATCCACCCCTTTCCATAGCCCATCTGGTCTAAACTCATTCTCGCTCCAAGAATCAAGAGACAAAACTAAGACGAATACTATATTCCTAGTCGGTGCTTGATGCTGTGAATTTCACAAAAAGAATAAAATTTGCATATTCTCGTACGGTCCATCCTAAATCACAAGAAATGATTAAATTAATACCATTAATCAAACGTTTTCATCTACAGCAGTATGACTTACTTGTGACTTTTGACCACGTGAATTATTATCTTCCCGGTCGACGTTAAATCGTAATTACAAGATAGCTAACTCGTAATTACGAGATAGTAAGTCGTAATTACGATAGCTAACTCGTAATTACGAGATAGTAAGTCGTAATTACGAGATAGTATGTCGTAATTACGAGATAGCTAACTCGTAATTACGAGATAGTAAGTCGTAATTACGAGATAGTATGTCGTAATTACGAGATAGCTAACTCGTAATTACGAGATAGTATCTCGTAATTACGAGATAGTATGTCGTAATTACGAGATAGCTAACTCGTAATTACGAGATAGTAAGTCGTAATTACGAGATAGTATGTCGTAATTACGAGATAATTAGTGATATTCTGCTAATTCATATTATACTCGTAATTACGAGTTAGTATCTCGTAATTACGAGATAGTATGTCGTAATTACGAGATAGCTAACTCGTAATTACGAGATAGTAAGTCGTAATTACGAGATAGTATCTCGTAATTACGAGATAGTATGTCGTAATTACGAGATAGCTAACTCGTAATTACGAGATAGTAAGTCGTAATTACGAGATAGCTGACTCGTAATTACGAAATAGTATGTCGTAATTACGAGATAGTATCTCGTAATTACGAGATAGTATCTCGTAATAACGAGATAGCTAACTCGTAATTACGAGATAAAAAATTGATTTCAACGTGGCACTAACTGGCTTCCGTACATTCTTATAATTACTTTTTAAATATACGGTGCAACATCAAAACTGAAATCATTTTATAAAAAGTTGTCGCTCTTGCAATTTAAGGTCTCGAAGAGAGTCCTCAACTGCCGTCCTGATGACACTAAAATCTCACCCTTCTGACAGTGTGTGTGTGTGTGTGTGTGTGTGTTTTAGGAATTATAAGGGCTATGGAGTTGAACATAATGATGATGATAATGATAATGTGACTTCAAACGGTAACATCGTTACTAACAAATTGAAAAATCAATTTTACAATTTTTTAAGTAAGAAAATTGACAACGTAGTACAATTTCTTGCGTCAAAGCTTTTCAGATTTGTTCAGATGTTGCTAATCTGTAAGAAATATGGATATCAAAATTTTAAAAAGAAATAGAATAAAAGCTTTTGACTATATCAGTCCACAAACGTACAGATATCATCTAGTTGTGTACTGATATCATCTAGTGGTGTACAGAGATCATCTAGTGGTGTACAGAGATCATCTAGTGGTGTACAGAGATCATAGGATTATGTCAGTTCATCTCTGTTTTAGAAAGGATGCGATTCTGCTTTGAAATATGACTGCCATTATTAACAATAGAAAAATGTCCCACCTGCCTCGTGTGAATAATTGCTTAATACAAGTGGAAGAAGTTTGAGGGCAAGCATACTTGCACGAATACATTTTCAAATTATGCAGACGATGCTAGTCTGCCATCATATATGATCACTGTTAACAAAAACATAATGCATATCTATTAATTAATTCATCTCCAAAACTGCTTGTTTTAATTTGACCAAACTAGACAGAATTCAGTCGTGTATTTCGTTTTCCAATTTGAACACTTCAAATATGGCTAGCGCTTACTACAAGAATATACCATTGTAAATGACCGCTCAACAGAATTTGACTGAATTTGACAGAACGAAATCCCCTAATCAGAGTAAGCCCACCATATAGGCAAACTAGGCGGATGCCTATGACGCCTGGCTTTAAACAGCGCCAAATTAGATGGAAATGATCTTTTTCTTTTTTTGAGGAATGCGGCAAACTCATATTTCGCCTAGGGCACCAAAATCCATTGGGCGGAACTAGGTCAGCGATATAAAACTCCCTCTGAGCCGCAAATTGTGTTTTGATTCAATTATGGGAGTTAATGCATTAAATGTCAAGGTAACCTATTTGTCAATATAGAAAGTCAAATACACTACGTAAATTAATAAATCAACGTTTATGCTAAAAACAAAAGCTTCCATCGGTAAATCAGACATTTCGCACGCAAGAAGACTACCTCTAAGAAATTCATATTATTATATGGTCCTCGGACTAAGGGCCAAGGACAATGAACTTCGAAGTTATTGTTGGCATAATAATTCAGGTTTGCAGTGACTGCTGAAATTTACACCATACTTTTTAGAGGCGAACTAATGTATGGAAATCGGTAATTTCACCTCTATTATAATCACAGTGACCTACTTGTCATGAACAGAAGGATTTACAAGACTGATATGTGCCCAATTAAATCAAGCATACTACATTTGCATTTAAGAACTCAGATGTTAAAATACAATTCTTCAAAGTCTGATAAATCAGCCCACAAACCTGCACTGATATTGATAGGCAGTTTATTCAAATAACTTTATGCATTTGAGGATCACGGTTTACATGTAGAGAAGCTATCTTACTTGTGCATTATCAACTGAATATGATTAATTCAACTCTTCACATCAGGTGATCTTTCTGGAGAACACACAGAAGTGAAAGCAGTACAGACTATCAAGCGGATAGACGGATGTTACATGATGAGTATTAAAGACAAAACTACTTTAACAATCAACAGTTAAGGGCATTTATTTATGCGAGAGTCTTTCAATTAATGAGATCTTTCCGTTTCTTCATTCTGGATGTGAATTTTCCTTGACGAAAAAGAGTTTCATTCGTCTTCTAGTTCCTGTCTAAGTAAATTCAAAGTAATATAGCCATTGCGAGATAAATACAAAATATACCACTTAACCCGTTTCCAGGGACGTCATTCAAATTTCTTTCAAGGAGGTGGGGACAAAACGTAATTGGGGGGATCTTATAATGCATATAAAAATTTACAGCTCATGCAAATTTAGGAAAAGAGGGGCAAATGCCCCCCCCCAACCCTCCTCCCTGCCAGTTTCCCCATCTGATATATAATGTGGCGTCATGAAAACTCCGCACATGCAGTTATATCATTATATTTCATTCAGTTTAGATGTACTGTTACAATGGTCGACTTTGATTGTTAACATAAAAGAGGTCTTATTGAAAGGTAGATAGTTGGCTGGAACCATACATACATACATACATGCATGCATGCATGCGTACGTACGTACGTACGTACGTACGTACGTACATACATACATACATACATACATACATACATACATACATACATACATACATACATACATACATACATACATACATACATGCAAAACTTTATACGAAGTGGATATGGCATAGAGATGCGTCGATGCTGTCTGAACAAGATGTATTGATACGATACATCATAAGAGTTCTTTCTCCCGATTTGGATCCAAAAGCGAATTCCGTTTTTATTATACACACTCTCTAGCTACATTCTTATAATTACTTTTTAAAGATACGGTGTCAATGAAATTTGAAGCGATTTTGGATTTGCAGAAGTTTGATTCAGTACAATGACGACTATCGACGCGCGGACTTCAATGAAAACACATCGATAGTTTCAATCTGGGCGTGTTAAATATTGATATACGGATTGATTATCAGTATCCAGCGCCAAATTATATTTTGAGATGAAATAAATGCTTAGACTCTGTACAAGGCAGAGCTAATTTTCGCATTTTCTCATTACATCGTTTGTAATATTGAAACTGTATAAAGTTGGGATACTTCGAATGTTTGTTTCGGTGAATCTAAGAATATAGAAGTGTGGATGTAAATGAAAACACCTGCAGAGTTTCAGTCTAGATGTCGCATACACAATTAACACGATAATATATATTGTGCTGATTATGTATTAATCGTGTTTTTTTTTAAAGAATACACATATTTGTAAATTATTTATTAGAACTACTTTTTTATAACGCGAGGTCTTTAATGGGTAATACGGCAACGCATTTCGCGTACAAGTATTTTGTTCTTTTTTAACAACTCACTGTTATTTGTATTCTTATGAATGTGCTTACGCTCGATTTACTCAGAATCAGTAACAGTGGTATGCATATTTAATTTTTATTGTTTGCTTGTTCGTTCTTTTTCAACGAATATATGATGTGTAAAGTTGTATTGTGGACTTGACCTTGTCCCAAATCAAGTTCATATTGTACCTTAAAAGTAACTATTATTTTGGTAAACAATGTAGGTTGAGAAACACAGACTTTGGATTCTCTCTTAATGACGAAATCTTTTGCCTGAAGGTTCAATTTCTCTCCAATTTATTCGACAAATTAAATTTGCTGAATTTAAGTCTTCAGTGATCATCGGAAAATATCATCACTGCAACATCAAAACTGAAGTCTTTTGATGAAAAATTGTCGCTGTGGCAAAGCAATGTCTCGAATAGAGTCCTCGACAGCTTTCCTACTGTCAACGAATCTCATTCAAACAAGAAAATCATCCCCGGCACTCTGGATACACTGAGAGACATACAATAGGCACTGCAGCGTTACCTCCCATCACAAGCAAGCGATTAATATGGACGGGTGATCAATCCATTCGGAAACAACGAATCTTACAAAGGAAGTACAACAGCTCATTGATTATACATTTTTACAGTCAATATTTCCCAAAAAGAGCCTGGGTCAGTTTTGGATCTCAATCAAGAAGTCATATAATGCGATCAGTTCCAAAGCAATCAACGTAATTCTGCTATTTGTGTCGTCGTGATTGACTGAAATCAAATAGAGAGAGAGAGAGAGAGAGAGAGAGAGAGAGAGAGAGAGAGAGAGAGAGAGAGAGAGAGAGTTCTTAAAATCGACTATGAAATTCGGGCTTGTTTGTCGACTTTGGGGCCTCGCATCAATCTGATTTGCTGTCGAAAGCAGGCACGTCCTTCACATTAAATTTAAAATTTTAAATATATATATATATAAAAATAAAAAAGTTCTTCACCACAAAAATTATTAACTCTTTTCAGGTGTGCCGTGAAATTCTTTAGATCTTTTTGGTGCGCCGCAAGATAAAAACGTTTGAGTAACACTGGCATGGACAAAGCACAGGCAATGGAGCACATTTATATATTTGAATAAATGTTTTATACCCGTGCAGTAGACTTTTCTTTTGCGAGTCTCAATTCTATATGTGAGTCTTTCTTTTGAACATCTCTATTCTTTTTCTGTGTGTCTACACCTTTTTTGTATAGATGTGTATCTGTTTGTTTCTGTATATCTATGTTTGTCCTTATAAATACATTTTACACTATAAATAGTTTTTGACCACTATAAACCCAATGATGTCACTAATGTTAAATTCCCATTGACCCAATGTTGATAACTTAGAAGTCCCATAGAGCCCCAATCGTCCTCAGATATTACTAACGCCTTTCTGATCATTTTAGTTGATAATATATAGACAAACGACAGACTAACCCATAATCTTATGTCATCCACTGATTTCTTGAAAATTGTTCGTTCATATAAAAAGACTATTGGTGTGTGTGTGTGTTTGTGTGTGTGTGTATGTATGCATGGATGTATGTATGTGTGCCTATGTATGTATGTGTGTTTATGTATGTGTGCGTATTTATCTGTGTGTGTGTGTGTGTGTGTGTGCAAAACATCTATTCTACATCTTTAAATTTCTTTCATAACTACATACAGTAACCCACTTAATAATTCTAAACAAAGACGAATAGCCTTCAACATCATGTTTGGTAAGAGATGGGTTTTCTTCACCATTGGATGTTTCAACGAATATTGAATGAAAAAGTAAATAATATAGACACGAACAAATAAGTCTTAAGAAAAGGTCAAAATTAGCTTCATTTTCTTCGAGTTTTAAGACTTCAAATATATGTTGTTAGAGCCGTTCCAATTAAGTTGCCTTAAAACTAACAAATTAGATTGCAAAATTCTTGAATTTTTTGTGCAAATTACTTAAAAGGATAAAATACCCGCATATATGGGCGCTCGGGGCACTTGCTTCAGCCCCGACTTCACATCTAAACATGTCTTGATAGCTGGCCGCTAAATGTTTGTCCACCTCCAAATATTTTTGCGAGTGCCCATGCCCCAGTTTTCTTCGATTGAATGTGGTTTGGCTTTTTATTTCCTACGACAAACTGATAATAAATGGCAACGAGTCCAATTAATTCAGTAATCCCATCTCTCCATACAGGGTTGTCCCGAGTGGTTGAGTGTCTAAAGCACTCACCGATACGGATCACTGCCGTCTCACCTCTGTCTACGTGGGTTAGAGCTCGGGTTCGGGTGATGTGGGTATGTGAGAAAGCTTGCCAGTAGCTTATTGTGGGTTGGCGGTTTTTTCCGGTGTTTTCTCTGGTTCTTCCTCCACGTATAGCCTATCATGTAATGAAAAATGGCGTTGAACCCTACATCAACTCTCTATACAGATAATCTCTTAAAGACATGATGCCTTATTTGTTGTTTCCTTTGGTAGTGCCTGCGTAGTATGTTCGTGAATCGTGTATGTACATTTGTCTGCTAAATCGCCCTGCAACACATACAAATGACTCAAACTCACTGAAAGTTAATTACAAGCATAAGAACTAGTTTTCAATAATGAGATACATTTATTATGTGTTCGATAAATTACAACAAATTTTATTTTCTGATTTAAGGACATAGATATACTTTAGAGATACTGTTAGTAAAATTCCAATTTATTTGATAAGCACTGGACTTATTATGAGTAATTCCATGTGTAGACCATTCCAATGGTTAACCTACAATTGCATGCTGGGTGTGAACGGTGGTGACGGTGCTGCTGGAAGTAGTCGCTATGCTGCCTACCGTTAGTAACTGTTTTCTCATCTGGTAGAGATTGCCCGCTAGTGCTGCTGCTAAGACACCGCTAACGTAGCACAGGTAGTAACCCCATGATAGGAATGTGTTTACTCCTGTCGTCCATAGAATCGCTCCAAGTAGCATGAGAGACGCTAAAATAAATAAATAAATAAAAAGAAATAAGGAAGAATCTCTAGTCTGTGTTTACATCCCCGTTTGTTTGTACCACCCTGCCGATTTCAGTAACGAAAAGTATAAACAAGAAAAAAAAGTAAATAATCTTACTCAATTCATTGATTTATAATTTGTAACCCGATTGCGACCAGGGTGTCCATAACACCGGTATCGTCGGCGCGTCTGATGGTTAACGGAAGTTTTCATTACAACCATGGCCATCCTCGAGATCAAATTCCTGTTCCTGGACAAGTCCATTTTTAGCAAAGAGGCGGATGCATAAATACGCATGTATGTACATAGAAGGTAGATTTTATAGGTGGCAAAGGGATATAATTCTTAACCTTACCGTAATTGAGGGAAGTATCCGGGAGTAACCAAATAGGAGCTATGACGTCACTCTATTTGTGGTGGAAAAGACTTGCCCAAATTGTGTGCAATATGGTGTCGTGTTAGTATGAAAACTTCCGTTAAGCATCAGACGCGCAGACGATAAAGGTGTTATTGACACCCTTGTCGCAATCGGGTTAGAAATTATAACTCAATGAATGGATTGAGTAAGATTTATTGACTTTTTATCTTGATTATACTGTACGGATTTAATGCTCTATTGTTTTTGCTGTTTCTTAAATCTATAGTCAGGTTCTAAAAATCAATTAAAAATGACCAAAGGCCGTCCTCCCTCCCCCTCCTTTTTTTCACTGTGTTCGTTGGTCAAACAAGCAGACTAATCAACTAACAGTTACACGTAGGGATTAATAATAACAATGCCATTATCGTAATTCTAACAGACCTCTCTCTCTCTCTCTCTCTCTCTCTCTCTCTCTCTCTCTCTCTCTCTCTCTCTCTCTCTCTCTCTCTCTCTCTCTCCACCATCTTAGCAAGGAATGAGGGAGAAATTCTATCAAACGATGAACTGTGAATGTGAATGGTACAAGTGAAATTAATCTAGTCTCCTCCCAAAGTGTGGCGATAATAAATCGGAAGTCGCAAAAAATATCAGATGTACGTGTGTATCAATATATGTTTGTATGTATGTATGTATGTATGTATGTATGTATGTATGTATGTATGTATGTATGTATGTATGTATGTATGTATGTATGTATGTATCCATCCGTCTGTCTCTGATTCTGTCTTTTCTACTCTCTATCTAAATGCACGTACCTAAGAATGAACCTTAATTAGTCAAGCCATATTCTTGGGTGTAAAATATTTTCCCATTTTCAAAGCCAGCAAAGCTAAGATCCTTTGTAAATTAATGCAGTTATTCAGATTATACTGAAGGATTTGTTTAAACATACCACATATTATCCCACTGATGATGGCTCCAAGTATCATCTTGAGGTCCATCTTAATGAAATACACGATGAGAAGTACTAATGTCACCAACCATGCAAGAAATCCCAGCAACACCAATGCGCGTCCCACCTTCATAGTGTCTGAAACAGAGATAATGATAATCAAGAGTTAACAAATGTTTTTCAAATTTCTTTTTTTAAAAAGATTTATTCATATGCATATATCATACCAGTGTGCATATTTTGGTTATTGAAAACCACCAATACACCACACACTTTTCTCAGTAACTTGTACATTATTTCGTTTACTTTTCAGTTTATCGTGGATCCATCATATTTTTTTTAGGAATATAAGTGCTATTCTTCATTAAGTTAATATATCTTCATTCTGCCAATATTTCTTTTTATAAAATCTTGTGTTTTCTTGAAGATATGGACAATGGAAAACAAAAACTTACATTGATATCACTCACAAGATAGACCTAACAGCAATATTCGCAAGCGAATAAACTGATGGCACTTTGTCTTTGCCTGTAGTAATACCATTTTTAAAGAGATTATGTTGTTCTGGTAAGTTGATAGTTTTGTTTTTGATTGCACATTTACACGTACTGTATTTTTCATAATATAATTCAAAAAGATCAAACGCCTAATTATTTAAACTGTACGATAGGATTATCATCCTAAATAGTACTCTTTCAATCTCTTTTGAACGCAACTGGTTAAAGCAGAAAACAGATTCATAATCAAACAAATAATTTTCATACGAGATAAACAGAACACATGTCTCAGTTGATTTGTGCGCATTAAAAAAAAATACATTCGCCATCAAATGTACATGGACAAATGCATCCATAGACCTGTACAATTTGCGACTAAATATTGTCTAAACTTTATGCAAAAATTTCGTAGGGTTAATAAATGGAAAATGAACTAAAATAAAAGAAAAGAACACCATACCTGTTAAAATGAAACTAGAATCAATACACATCGACACCGACACGACACAAAACTTCCACAATCCAAGCGTAGAATTTATAAAATCGTTCCAAGACGTGGAAGCCAGAGAGATAATCCCCAACAGGACTCCTAGACCTGTGAGAATAACGGCAGCCCACATGCGAGGCGTGAATGCGGAGAAAGGAATCATTCTGAATATTTTGAAAGGATTCTTTTAGTGGAATGAAGATATTAAAAACAATTGGTCACGGTATGTCGGACAACTGAAGGCGCCAACCTCCTGCCTTTATGCGCGAGATATCTACTTCGACTGGCCAAGTGTGTTCTGTTACATCAGTAGTATATGGGGGCACTCTAGCCTCAATGGGAAATCCAGTTAAAAAGGGCTTGGGCACATCTAGCCTCAAGGGGAATTTAACATGGGGAAATGTAACATGGAGAGAATGGGGAATTGAACATAGTGACAAGGATTGGGTCACTTTAGTGTCATTGGGACCTTAACGTTAAAAATGGGTTTATCAGAATTAGTGTTAATGGGAATTTAACATGGGAATGTCGCCTGGAGTTCGAAGGGAATTGAACATTGGTGACTCCATTGTGTTTATAGGGTCAAAACTATTGATAGGGTAAAATGTACGTGTACGGACAAAGGGCTGATAGGGACAAACATAGATATACATAAAGAAACAAATACACATCGAAACACACAGAAAAGAGGGCAGAGATTTTCTAAATAAATACCCACAGATAATAAAAGTCTACGATATGGGTTCAAAACATTTATTCAAGTATATACATTGGCTCTCTGGCCTGTGCTTTAGTCAAAGCACTATCCATTTAAAACATTCAAATATGGACATGGAACAAATCTATTCACATGTTATCTATTTCTTGGATCTAGAAAAAATACTTTTAAAATTAAAGTGTATGCCTTCAAAAAAGACCCTACATTACAAATAACACATAAGCATTTAATATAAGAATGACACTTTTCATACAACAATTAATATTCATTTTTAAGAAAAAAGCTAGACCAAAACAAGTAACAAACAATCAAATAGGAGAAAGTTCATGTTGCTTTCTATATCCGTCACACACATTGTTTAAAATCTGGTCAGCTATCGCTTGTGTCCCAGCGTAGATGTTTCCCATTACGTACCCCTTTTCATTCGTTAATCTGCTTGAGTCTTACGCTCGATACTTGGTGTGTGAAATGATTCATCCTTCTCGCTTGGCAGTGTTAGTCACAATGAACTATTGGTCTTGGACGATGTCCCTTTTTATATGCTGCCCAATCTCGACGTGATCATACGGTAGAGTGAAGTGATTGGGAAGTCGTACTCTTTTTTGGTACACGATTTGATAGACTTTTTCCAAAGGTCGGCTAACGATTTGGTGTGTGGGTAAACGGACAATCTTGTGCGGCTCGTGGGTGGTCACTTTAAACGTTTCATCCTGTCCAGACTGTAAGGCTTCTTGAAGCACGTCAAAGTTCACCACTCGACTGGTGCGATAATTGAGAGTCAATCCTTTCACTTTACATTCGGTGTGCATTTCTCCTTGTGGGTCTCGGTATTCGTAGCCGTAATTTTTAGGACCGCCACTTGCAAAACATAGAATCTTGTCGTCGGGATGTTCATCGGTCCAGGCTCCTAAACGGTCTCCTTCGATAACAGGGTTACACTGGTTCGATCGGTGAATGTAGATGCAACTGTCCGTGTCAAAATACAGCACTCGATCTCCTAGGAGTTCTAACACTTCGTACAATTTTAAGCGAGCATGGGCTGTCACGTAAGCCGCAATGATGACATTTCCAAATTTGTCGGCTTCTACAAAGTCTAGTTCTTCTTCGTAATTGACTAAGATCAAGTCCTCACGAATGACGTCAACATGTTTGATGACTTTGGTTTTGTCGTGAATTATCTGGAAGTAGCGAGAAGGTTCAGACAAAATACTCCGTCTTGGGTAAAGACGGTCGTTGTGCCATTTTACCCCACAAGCAATTTAACATCACTTTGGCAAACGATCGCCTTCCTTCTTTTTTCTCGATGTGGTCTAAAGTGATACCTTTCTGCTCCCTATATTTTTCTTTGAATTTCTTTTGGTCTTCGGGAGTGTGACACCAGGAAGGATAGCCACTAGCTTCTTGTTTTAGTTTTAAAAAGGCATCCACGTAGTCTGCAAAAATACATTTCTGTGTCTCGTCGCCCTTGCGGTATTGTTGTGTCTTGGGAAAGTGATAAATTTCGTACACTTCTAACAGTTGGTATCCCAGGTCCAGAGCTTTAAACAATTCCACGCTAACCCACGTTCCTGTCAAGGCACGTTCTTCCTGGCTGTGCTGACAAGGTTGGTCTTGGATGCACATTTCGGTAAAACGGGATGGTACAAGTCTGTGGGAGGTAAGACTTTGCACTTGATTAATCCTTCGTACTGACGAATGTGGTCCAGGTCAATGTTTTCTGTCATCAATTCTGGATGCCCTACGGGAAAGTGAAAATATTTGCACACGTAAGGATACAGCGAACACACGTCCAAGTATTTGATTTCTTCTCCCTTCTCCTCGTCCGCTTGGTACAGCAAACAAGTGGCATTCGTCCGTCCTCCGTACAAACTATCCCGAGGGGTCCACCAACTTGTAACTTTCTACGATGCGGTTAAACTCGGGATCGGTTTTCAAACGCTGATCGTACTCGTGTTCCCACATTTCCACCACCTGGTATCCTTGCTGTTCTAACTTCAAACGTCGTTGACAAGTTGTCTGGTACAAATCTTCCATAGTCCGTTGTAAAAACTGATTTTTGGTGTCACGCTGAGGGTAGCACATAGGACATCCGTGAAATAAGCATCCGTTAAACTCGTACACGATTTGAGGGTTTTCTAAGTCCCAACCATCCATTGAATACGTTCGGATGGTCTTTTCGCCTCCTCCGTTGCGGGCGTGTTGGATCCGTTTGTTTTCCTTGTCACACAAATAATGGAGCCAGCGTAGGGCTTTGACCGAGTATTGACGTTTTACAAAGTTCTTCGTTTGAGGACTGATGACAGCCAGTGTGTTTTCGGGCATGAATCGATGGCGGTACACTAAAGAACACGCTTTGGCTATGGTACAAGCTTCTTTCAAAGGATCGATCCCTCCGTGCTCCATGAAGAATTCTCGGAATTTTCCACAACAACGTCGTAAAATGTCCACGTCAGATCGACAATACTTTAACATTTCTTCTTGAAAGTCAAAGGGGCCCGAGGCTTCGGTATTGAAAAAGTGTGGGAAATAACCTTTAGCCATTTCTGGCATACCAAACGTTTTAGGCATGCGACTCAATGGCATGGCCAAGTAACTCATCGAATCTTTAAACTGCACGTGTCCTACTTGCATGTAAATGATTTTGGCTTCGTTCAAAGTCACTTTAGGACGTTCGGTACTTTGTTCCGTATAGTATCTGAGCAGAAACTGCCCATCGTATCCCGAGAAATTGTGAGCCATTACCGTGGAATGGCGATGACAATCTCCGTAACGTTCGATGTCTTCTGGACTCCACGTCTCGTCGATGGGGTTTAAGATCCAATGGGCAAAATTGACCAAGGTGTTTGACCCTCGAAATATTTTTTCACGTCCTCCAGGAATCTTGCTACAGTGAGGGCAATGACTAAAGATGGGCTCTTGGATACACTGCTCGCACGCTCGATGAGCCACGCAGAAATTGCATGCATTCGAAATCAAAAAAGATAAAATTTCCATTCTTCTGGGTATCTTCTGATTGGGTTGGTATTTTTGAATGAAGCATTCGTGTTCCAGATCCACGATTTGGCGACAAATGTGACATCGTTTCTTACCTCGACAAACGTGAAACTTGGCACTATTGGTACTTATGCCTTGTCCACAAGTAGTGCACAATCTCAGGAGTTGACAAGCATTTCTCTGCTGTGAACCTTGCATCTTCAAATGCTGGTAACAGGTAGGACTGACAAAAGTGCGCTGAAAAACAGGGCAATGCACTCTTTCTTTTCCTTTGTCCAGACAAGGTTTAGAGGCCAAACATCCCTCACATTTTCATCCACAATACTTGTGTTGTTCTCGATTGTTATAACCATAGTCACATTTTTCACAGTAGTAACTGTATCCCAGGAATCCAGTGATACTGGTAATGGTATCAAAATGCTCATCGTGATGATAGACGTGAATGTATTTTCCGTCTTTGAAATCGTGGCCTCGAAACAAAAAGAGGTCCACGCACTTCTTTAGGGTGCACTTTCAAGGTGTAACGTGGAGTCAAGACGTCTTGCAATTTTTGCATTTCTGGAATGCCGCAAGGGGTGTCTTTGGATATCCCCGCTTGCTGTAACAGGAGTTCTGCTTCACTTCTTTGTTTGGCTCGGTCCGATTGTCGAATAGTTTTCCAGGCTCTTTTCCATTCTGCCGTATCGATCTTGTTGGCATACGTTCGTCCCACGACGACAGCACGGACTAAACACATCTGGTCTTGAGGATTGTTAATTCGGACGAGGCTTAGTTTGGTGTAGCAGCAGAGTGGGTGTATCGGACAACATTTTTAGACAAGTTTTCACTGAAATCACGCTTAAAATCAATGAAACCAATGACATCAGACCCAAAAGTCAATGACATCAGGTCTCAAATATGTGTGTGTTTCATGGATTAGGTCCAAAAAAAAATTATGAAAAAATCAATGAAATTAATGAAATCAAAAACTTTTCAACTATTACATTTTTGGGAAAAAGGGACTACAACGTCGTTGTCACTCACCCTCTCTGCTGCTATGGGTTAACCGAATATTTGATCCAGTCCGATACGATATCGTGTTCCAGACTTGGGGACGAAAATCACTACGACGAAAATCCTCTTAGGATTTCACAAATAGACTAATTTGTAAAACCTCCTCTTGTAAATCAATCAGATTATTAGACTGATCTGTGAGTTTGAAATTAATTCTGGTTAATGAATTATTATGACATCGCATATAGACTGGATTCACCGGAGACTCAATTATTAAAAACCCTGGAGGAGCTGTTGGTGCAAATGAATACAAAATATATCCTTGCTGAGCTTGATTTGATCGTTCTAGATTAATTTGATAGCTTCCTTCGATCACATCACATACTAAATTGAGCGCAATCACCGTTGAAATATTCACATTGAACGGAGCAATATGCCTGCCACCACCATCTGGGTCATTATTATGTTTGAGGATAGTTGTTTGTGGTTGTGATGGTGTTTTTTTCCACGTATCATGGATTTTTTTGAAACCTTCATCGATGGCATCATCGAGAGATTTTTGTAGTTCTGAGATATTATATCCTGGAAGTTTGACTGTTGGAATATCCTTGACCGGGATATTTAAGTTCGATGCAAATGCTGTTCTCGATAGGGGGATATTGTCACCTAATACTTCTTGAATAATTTGTGAATGAAATGTTTCCATGTCATTGATGATTTTGTTACATGTTTCTATGACGCTGATAAATTCATCTCGGGTGAGAGTACCGGATTTAAGGGATAATAACAACAGTGAAATATCGTTATTGAAAGCTGTGAAATTTTCAGTGATTTTATCCCAGTTAGCAGAATGATAAACAATTTGGCCTTTCTCATCTTCTACTCTAATGAAAAAATTCAATTTGTCATAATCTCTATAACTCTTTAATGGATTATCAGATTTTGTCCTGTCGGTGATATAATCAGTTTTTTGTGGTTCTGGTAATTTAACGGTTTTTCCTCCGGGTGGTAATTCAGGCCATCCTAGTACGGTTCTTATTGAGCTTTGATAGATATCTACGACGTATCCTTCTGTGCTTATTTCAATGGCAGATGATAGTGTCGGCACATGAACTGTTATAGCTATTTTTGATTCTTTTCCAGTAATCGATTTTATTCTACGCGCGAATTCATCATTGATTTGTTCAATTTGATATGATCCGGTTGGTATGGAAACAACGTTCCAGTCTGGGGTACCGTCGGGTTTATTCTTATTTGCAAATACCAGTGAATTATTCGGTTGTTGACCACCAAATGGTTTTGACCTAATATTTGGCCAGCTGTGGTATACTCGTAATTTTGCTAGCGCTATCTCCTTCACTGGGACCGGAGAGGGGAAATTCACACTGAATTCTGGATTCGTTGAGGTTATTGAGATCATGCTTGTTTGTACTGGGTTCGTGTTCTCCACTATTTGTTGAAGTAATTCCATCTGTGTTGTCATTGTTATTATATTCATGATGTATTTCTAATTTTGACATCGCAGAATCATATATATCTACCATCGCTGAAAACTCACTCTCTGATATAATTGTATCATCGAGCGATGACGATATCAATGAGGATAATTGCGAGTATGCAGTAGACACAACATGAAATTGAATTATGTAGTCTTGTAGTTTCCGTTGGCTGCATGAGGATATTTTTTTTGTGATTATTGAAATTATTCCAGCGATTGTTGTTGCCGCAGAAATGCAAATTGGAACAGCTATCGGGGCCATCATTGTCACTGAAGACAGTATAATACCAGCTCCGGTGATTACACCACTCACAGCGTACACAGTAACATCAATTGCGGTAATTCTCCTGCGATATTTTTTAATTTTCAATTCATACTCCTCAGACAGGGTTTTGAGTCTAGTTTGATACTCTCTGACCTGATCATAGCGATATTGCGATGATGAAATCATTTTTTATTTTAACAACGCTAGCGTTTTCAATTGTGAAATCCTTTCAATTTTCAACTTAAATCCGCTACGAATTCCACATACCACGTTGTTGAAACCATAAACAAAGTTTTATCAGTAGTTGTTATAGTGAACTTTTCAGTTGTACCCTTGTCGATGATCGTTGAAATCGTATTGACCCCGGATGAACTGGACGATGAAATCTTAAATTGAGTTAATGGTGTTACTAGTGTTAATCGATAAATACCCTTAACGGTTGCAGTGATATCTAATGTGTTGGTTGTAAGTGTCCACGCAAATGTTCCGTGTTGGATTGTGTATACTAAGTTGTTGGTTTTCTCATGAGGAATTTTTGTTTTTTCAATGACTGTTATCATCCTCGTTGCATCCCCTTTGATGTCTTCGATGAAAGTTTTCGTCTCATCGATGGATTTTTTAATATCAGGGAGTTTTAGTTCAATTTTATCTAACGGGGTTCCAATAAATTTATCAATGGCGTCGGTTGTTGTTTTTGTTGCTTCGTTGATAACCTTTTGATCATCAACAAACGTTTTAATTTCAGCGATAGATGGTGTAACTACAATTGGGGAACCAAAGAACTTATGAACGACATTTCTACGGAAACTATTGTAGTTTCTTAAATGATCTTCAAATTCTTTATCGTGGTTTGTAAATCGATCTGTAATTGTAGACATAAGTACACCCGGTTTGAGTTTACCCTGATCGGAAAATAGCGCAACGGTGTTCTCGATTGCGTTTTGTTGTTTAACCAAAATATCATCCAGAGAAATATTCCTGGATTTCAATTTACCCTGGCGATCTTGAAATACAACTATTTCATTCGGGTCAACACTTGTTAAGTTCAACGTCTCAGCGATTTCATCTTTAATTTTTTTTTGTATATCCTTGATAGAATCAGAGGTTGCAGTGTCATCGGGTTTGGGTTTCAGAGGTCTCCCCCAAATATCAATCATGATATTTTATATATCTCTCTCTAAAAAGCGATTACTAGTGTAGTCATTTACGACAATGTGTGGTGGTTTTCCCCTTGGGTTACCCAAGGAGTTAGAAATAGCGTCAAGGACATTTAATACTTCACTGCCGCATATTGGTGGGTCATTGATTTGTTGTGTTGGTAGCGTAGAATACCAAGTCTTCATTGGAAGGGTTTTTATATAACGCATAAACTCTTTTGGTGGGGCTAATCCATATGAATCAAAATAGACAATCCCACGTGGATCAATAGCGTATGCAACCCAGTGAGTTCCAGGTCCGGTGCTGTTATCGAGATTAATAATACCTGTTTCAGTTTTGTTTGGTTGATGTGGTAATTGATCTTTCATAAAAACACCTCTGAAATTTTTAATCACTAGTTGTTTAGCCGCATCCATTAAATCAAAATTGGACATTGGAACCATAGATTTCTGAATTAATAAACCGTTCCTGGTAGTCTCAGGCCTGATCCGTGAACGGATCTCCCGCTGTACCATGAATACGGGGTTCCTGGTAGTCTTAGACCCAATCCTTGAACGGATCGTCTCTTTTTTTTATATCCTTGTCCAGTTGCCTTTTTCAACGCCATTCCTGCTGCAGTACCAACGGCTCCTAACGCCGCTGCTTTAGCCACCGCTGGGGCTGCTGCTGCAATCAATGCTGGTAACGCAGCAAACAATGGAAATATACCACCCGTTTTCATCATATTTTTAATAGCAGCCGCAGAGAGAGTAATCTGAACTCCCTTTTTATCCTTGAAAGCATCATTGAAATGTTTCACTTGACGAGTTGTCAGCGATAATTTATTTTCACCACCAGTCATTTGATTAGGTTTCAACGTGATTGTGGTTCCATATTTTTTAGCCGATTCTGATTGCAATTTTTTGATTTGACCAGGAGTTAACGTAACACTAATAACACTATATGACATTATATATAATTGATTGATTCTAATTCAATGAAAAATCATTCAAAGATTTTCTACTGGGGCATCTACCACTCTCATTCGTCCACCAACACCTTCAAGTAGCATTGATTTATCACTGAGAATGACAGCAACCGCTCTATAATCAGCAATAGCACCAGCACCAGCAACAGGACGATTCACATTAGCTCTAAAGTGTATATCAACAACTGACTGTCTTGTCAAATCGAGATGTTCCAGTGAGAAGTAATAGATCGGATACAGATTTTTAAAATCAAATTGTGATATTTGCAAACCAGTATCGACATTTTGATCGCGTGCCATAAATGACAACAGACGATGATAAACTCGTGCAATATGATTTTCTGTGTAATTAAGTTGTATATCCTCAGATGGTTCCTGCTGGCCGTTTATTCTCAGTGAGACGTCTTTCACACCTAATTGATCAAATATCATATGACTGGAGAGTTGATTGCCAACTCGTGTGTTATCTTGGAACGCAATAAATATATGACGTGGCGCAGAAACGCCTTGTTTTGATGCTAGGTTCCAAGTGAATAACCCGTTGATAGTTGATTGTTTAACATCTGTACTCACGGTTAGCCAACTCAACAACGACTTTCCTCCTTGGTCCATAAATGATAGTAATCGTTGTTCTGCGGTGATTGCTGGAGTCAACACTGGCATCCACAATGATATTTTTGTTAATTTGACTTTACCGGCATCAGCATTGGGATTTGCAGCATCTGCTGGAATCCTCCAAATTGCGTCGTTATCATCACCCTTTCGTACAAGCGATACTGTATGCTTCGCCCCGTAGATAACTTTTCTGACGTTTCTACAGAATCCAAATATGTGATGCAGTGGAATCGCGCATGAAAATGATTTACGATCTCCTTGCAACATTGCGTTTCGTGTTGCAGCTCCTAGATTGAAATTAGTATCGTTGTTTATAATCATATTCTCGACATCAGAATCACTATTATCACGTTTTTTTGGTCGTCTTATAATAAATGGATTTCCACCAGCGGTATTCTTACCATCTTTTGCAAACATCATAGAGGGTCCTGCTGATCTTGTATAATCATCAGAATATCTCGCTAACCCGATGATTGTTGTAGCCACATCAACATCACGATCTATGGACTCAATTTCTTTTCCATCAATGAGATATCTAGCACTCTCAAATAGCGCCATAATACCATTATTGACAAAACCGACTTGAGTACCAACTGGATACTCTGTATCATTTGTTCGTATAATCTCTCCTTCTACTTCAATAAATGCTTCACAGGGCAAAAAGTATTTACTGGTATCATGGACTTGAAGATCAATTCTTGCTCGACTATTTGAGTCTATGGCATGATAGGCGTAATATTGATAATCGCGTACAGAATCATCCTTACCAACTGGGGCGTCTATATCAAATGCTGGATCAGATGATTTTTTGAACATTTTATTCTATTTATCAGAGTCTAAATAGTGAAATCGTAAACGATTTTTCCATTTTCATCGACGTAGTTTTTTAAGACCACTCCCCGCTATCATGTTTGCAATATTGCTTTGGTCCCCTTGATTTACCATCGACGCTAGTTTTTCATCTACTGCGTTATTTATTATTTTACTAACACTTGCAGGCATTTCTTCTGTAGACGGTAACGGTTTCTTTTTTCGACTCACTAATGATGTTATTTTATCCTTCGCAGTTGAAAACGCTTTCCCGGCAAGATTTCCAACAGTACTAATACCCTTATCACGAATAACATCAATGGCTTTCATTGATAACTGTTTAGCTAACGGCATCACTTTTGGGGCCATTCTTGAAAAGAATCCTAAAATGGTATTGCCGAGGCCATCTCCGTAGTATGCTCTATAAACTGGAAACCGTGAATTAACTACATAGACTGGGGTTGGTTTATCATGATTGTAATGGATGATCATTATTATAAAAACAATAGTGTTTTCAATTGTTATTTAATCGCTATGATACCCATTTGCTAACTCGTCAATGAAATCTCGATAGGTTTTGATATCCATGATACCGCCGGCAAATAACCGTCTACAAATATCAGCTGCTTCATTAATTATTTCTGGAGAGTTATTTCCAGCTCGTTTTCCTCCGATGAGAACATCTAATCGTGATATATCATTGATAACACTATCAGGACAAATGTTTCCAATCCTTGGATTTCCTAATCCACTTCCGCTATAACCAGCTGCTTCATCTAGTTTTTCTAAATCCGTAGTTTGTAAATAATCATCATCATCATCATCATCAGGTGGTAGTTGTTGTTTTTTTTGTCTTCTTGTTTGTCTACGTGTTGGTGTTTGACGTTTTAGTTCTTGCCGTTCTTCTATTTCTCGTTGTCGCTCTTCTATTTGTTCTCTTTTATAATAACTAATTCCCTTTTTAAATTCCTTGTATCCTATCTCATCCTTATTCAAACGACCAATCCCTTTATTTAGTTTATACAAATTATCAAACCAATCATTACTTGATATTCTATCATTCTTATACTCGTCCTTTAAAAAATCTTTTTTTGAATTATAGCTTTGAGCAGCAAAATTACCAAAGGCTTGATAATCCTTTGATTTCAATAAACTAGGTTTTTTTATTAATATTTTAGCATGATCAGTAAATTTATTCAACAGAGAAACAGTCGTTTTTTTCGGATCAGTTTTTTCAGTTTGTTCAGTTTTCGCTGCTAGTTTTTCAAGCTCACCAATAACAGATTTCCCCGTCTCGGGACCATCTCCCAGTAAAGCACGCTCTACCCCTTTCGTTGCTGTGGTTACTGGTTTAAACAACTCTTCAGACCCCAGAGCAAAATCAGTTTGTAAACTCTGTCGTTGTTGCAGTTTATTTCTTACAGAGTCACGAATTGGTACAAATCTCCTGATTGCATCCAGTCGTTCACGAGCCAATCGGGTTGTTAATGCTTCATTGACCATTATTTGAAATCGTAAACTATTTTTCAATTGTAAAACACTTTCTCCACTTTTTTGACATGTCAGATGATTTTTTAACACAGTCATGGAAGAGTTATTTCATCCTATAACAGCTTCTATCAATGATGGGGAAAGTCACATAATTGTATATAAAATAAATAATACTGTGAGTTTCCCCACTTTTGTTACATGTCGGATGATTTTTTATATGGTCATGGAAGTGTTATTTCATCGTGAGACACCTTCTATCATTGATGTTGAAAGTATCAAAATTGTATATAAAATAAATAATACTGACAGTTTCCTCACTTTTGTTACATGTCGGATGATTTTTTATATGGTCATGGAAGTGTTATTTCATCGTGAGACACCTTCTATCAGTGATGTTGAAAGTATCAAAATTGTATATAAATAAAATAATACTGATAGTTTCAACATTCTAGTTTTGACCAATCTGACACATCGTCCATCGATTTTGACACCCTTTAAGGGTCGGCTAAAAAAAATGATATGGTCGGGTAATCAAAAAATGATATGGTCGGGCAATCAAAACTGTTCATTTTCTTGAATTAATGCTCGTAGGTTTCTAATTTTAGAGTTGACTTCTTTTTTCAATTCGTATTCGTTACCTAATTCTTTTCGTATTCCCTCTACGATAGTATACAACGGAACGAACACACTGATGTCACTGGAAAATGAAAGAGAGTCTTTAATAGAATTCTGAATTTTTTTGATGAGTGCATATTTCTTGGGTAGCATATATTTATTGTTGTTAACCCCGTATTCTATATCCTGAAAATCAGACACAATTTGGTCAGGATTTAATCCATCTGATAGTTTGATATCCTGATTTTTCAATTTTGCTATTTCAACTATGATGCTATTCATGTTTTCAGAATTCATTATTCTATAAGTATGACATATCTCTAATTGGAAATTATGACGCATTAGACATAACTAAATTGAACTTTTTGTCCCGTCTTTTTTGAAATAGCCGATCGATAAATCCCCTCTGCAAACGAATCGTACAGAAGTCGGACAGATATTGAAATATTTTCCGGCTTCATTCATAGATGAAAATATTTTTTCTTCATTAGTTATTGTATTCAAAGATGTCACAGGTCTCTTCCCAACCGTTTTGCAAGTGCCAGTCTTTCCTTGTTTGGAATTCTCACTCAGTGTGATAGCCTGCAGATTGGATACAGAATTATTCTTTGGATTAGAATCCTTGTGATAAATAACAAAACCATCTTTGATCAATCCATTAAAACATTCAAATACGAAACGATGAATGAGATAATTTTTCGTTTCTTTTCCTCCGCCAACAGTAAACCTCAAATACCCTTGATTAGTCACAAAACCAACTGATTTTTTCAGTCTACGGTTTCTGACAGTACCATCACTGGATGCTTCATATTTTGTAATCACTGGATGTGGTCTGAATTCTTGGTCCATATATACTATTCTATTGTTTGTCTAATTCAGTGTTTGGTTCAATAATTACATCACTGGAAAATCTTTCGATATAGTCTTGCGGGGTTCTTATGATTTTATCCTTGATGTTGTCAGGGTCAAGGGCCTTTTCAGGGTCAAAATTTCTGATAGATTGTCCATTTTTTATTCTTTTATCATAATAACGCTTCAATTCCCTATATCGCTTACCACCACAATCACTACACAATTGTGATCTTCCCTTAACCCCAACCCCACATCGAATACAGGGTAACGGACCAAGACTTCCACGTCGAAAACTTTGCATATGATACCTACAGTACTCATTTTTTCTGCATGATTTGTTACACGGGGTTACATTTCCCATCATGAGCCATTTGCAGTGATTCATTATACATAAAACTTTCATTTAAATGTTTGTTTTGTATATAGCATGAAGGAGTTCAAGAGATTGACTTCGACAAATGCTAAATTCAATGCTGATAGAGAGTTCAAGAGATTATTGAAAATCAATCCTAGATTTAATCTCGATAGACCAAAAAAACGTCAAAAACGTCCAAGAGACGGAAACATGAAAGAGTTTAAGAGATTATTGAAAATCAATCCTAGATTTAATCTCGATAGACCCAAAAAACGTCCAATAGACGGAAACAAACGTAACAAACGTCCAAGAGACGGAAACAAACGTAACAAACGTCCAAGAGACGGAAACATGAAAGAGTTTAAGAGATTATTGAAAATCAATCCTAGATTTAATATCGATAGACCCAAAAAGCGTAACAAACGCCCAATAGACGGAAACATGAAAGAGTTCAAGAGATTATTGAAAATCAATCCTAGATTTAATCGCGATAGACCCCAAAAACGTAACAAACGTCCAAGAGACGGAAACATGAGATCATCATGGAAGGATGCTCAATTCAATCTTGATATAGTTTCTAATACACCCAAGAATAAAATTCTTGATAAACCCATCAGAGACTGTTTTAATGAATTCAAGCGTGATGGAGCATCTTATTGTTGGTCAACATTTCGAATTGATGGTGTTGTTGACGCTACCATGAATGATGAAAAGGCAGCAGCGATCATTTCACGTGTTGGGGAAAAAAGTCATTTTTTCCGAATCAAATTCGTTATCCGTGAGAATGGCAAATGGATTATTAAGGATAAATTTGAACCCATTCTCAAGGGCAAAAAAACTATCACCGTGAATCAGGATTCCAAACCGGGAATTTTGACTGGAATTGATAAACCCTACTACGAAAGATCTTATCCTGTCACAGCAGTTGTTTACGGGATCTATCCGCTCAATGAAAAACCTGATATTTCAAAACTAGCACCCATGAAATATTCGACAGGGCTCAATTGTGTAGCAGAACGAATAATAGAACACTTCACAAATGCATCCCGGGGGAATAAACTCACTGATCTAAGACGAAAAAAAATAACCGAGTGGGAGTTCACGGTAAAAGAGCATGGAGCAACAATTCAGGATATAGCCAAATTAGAAACATCATTAAGATTTCCAATATCGGTAAGAACAATCACCGGTGAAGTATTATACGAATCGAAATATCAATCAAAAGGAACCCCCATTGAAATTATTGATCATAACGCGCACGCGTGGTCATCTGCAGTAACAATATTTCCACGGGATAGAACCGTAAAATATCTATCCCCAGCAGGGTTGGGACCTGAAGAATGTTTTACCGAGCAGAAATTATTTGATGCTATTTACCATTTGAGTAAAAACGATCCTGTGTCAGCGTGGCTATTTCATAGTAATTCAGACGAAGAATGCAGATTTGATCAGTTTGTAAGGCCCAACGGAGAATTATACCGTACTGAAGAACTGCAGAATCAAATGAAACAACTAGCTAGTGAGTTTTCTGAGGACGGAGAAGAAGACGATCAATTATTAGCAAACTGTTTTACAGTACCATCCATTGCAGCACATTTTGCTAGAAAGAAAAACGCATGGAAACCAACACGAAGTGAGTTTTTATCAGATGTCAAATTGTCCTGTCTTGAATACAGCCACGGCGGATTATGGAACACAAAATACACCTCTGATTCCGTTATTTCAGTTGATATGATTGCGTGTTATCCAGGAAGTTTTCTTGGGTATGGAGAATGCGAGAAATATTTCAAACGATTTGGACACCCTACACACGAAATGACCCGTGTTGCTATTAATGGACCACTTCCTGATTTTGATTTAACCGGATTCGCTTGTGTAGTATCATTTGAAATGGCTACAGGACTTCATCCGTGTAGTTATCTTTGGATTGGTAAACACATGTCTGAAAAACACTGGATGCCAATAGTGCTATTGAGATATATGCTTGATTGTAAAATGTTAAAATCATTAATTGTCAGTGAAGCAATTATATCCTATCGGGCACAGAAATCAGTCTGGTTACCACAACCTGATCTAGAAAAAATAATTAGCGAAGAGCGAAAACTGTTTCCTGATTTTAATGAACAACAAATCATGGATTGGTCCAGACAGTTATTTGAAATCAGAAACAATGAAGCAAAAAATCTTGGACGAAGAATAATCGGTAAATTTACCCAAGGTGGCAAAGATGATAATACGAAATATTCTTCACGATTGATTATAGACAACGCTGAATACGATTTTGTAATGGCGGATTTAACGAATAGGGGCCTATATGTCAATCGTAAGGACGCATTTATGTCCGATGGAACCAAATTGGGTACAATTGTTACCTACAATGATGGATACCATCCGCAGTACACACATTTGAGAGCTTCTATGCTCGGTTATGCTTCTATTAATCTGTTTTCGATGATCAATAAATTTCCTACCACCGCAGTTAGAGTTGCCACTGATTCATTTTACATAAATAGCAAAATGGCTGATTTTAAGGCTACTGGCAACGAGAAATGGGGGACATGGAGAATTAAGAAAGAAATGATTCATGATTATATTCAATCAGCAGATGTTACCATTGAAAATAATTACTTAGAAAGCAATCAGTGTTCAGAATTTTCTAGTGCACCACCGATTTCTGATCCAATCTGTAGATATAAAACAGTTTATTTAAACGGCTGTGGTGGGTCAGGAAAAACAACCCGGGTAATTGAGTTATTCCGTCGTGGAAACGCTAGCGTTTCTAACATGATTGTGCTAACACCGACTCACAGACTTGCAAGAGAAATGATACAGAGAGGGGTAAATGCTTGCACTTATCACAGCTTTTTCCGATGGAAGGGAGATAAATGGACTCCTGAGCGCATGGGAGAGAAATTTATTCCTGAAATAATCATTTGGGATGAAATAGACACAGTGTCAGAAGATGTCTTAAAAATATTTCTTGAGTGGTTGTTATTGAAGAATACAAAAGTCGTCATGTGCGGTGATCACGGGCAACCACCACCATTTGTCGGTGCATCCCCCCATGAATGGCTAAAGGGTTTTGTAGACTATTATGAAGAAATTGATACCGATCACAGATCACTTGATAATGAATTAAAAGAATTGAAGAAACTAATTAGATTACAACCGGATAGAATCCAGTGTGAAATAACCCGTGAAATAATTTCGGAAACTCCCATGAATGAGTTTTGGGAAGCGTGGAGACCAAATGATTTAATCATTGCAAGTAGAAAAATAGTCAGGGACACACTTCAGATGAAGTTATTTGAATTGCATAAACAGAAATTTGCAACACTTCCAGTACCGTTATGTTATAGGCCATCGGATACACGAAAACAGAACATCGAAGTTGATATTCCAGGGCAAAGTGAAAAACAGAATTTAGTATTAAATGATATTGTGCTGGTTGATATCAATGTTGTTGAAGATGCATTGCGTGCTAATAAATCCCCGTGGACGCTAGGTTATGCAGCAACAATACACTCTTCACAAGGATTGACTATATCGGATACAACTCTTTGGATGGTAGATAATCGCATAGAATGGTCGAATTTAGTCTATCTCGCAGTGTCTAGAGTACGAAAAATAAATCAACTTCGAAGAATTGTCTTCGATGATGAAATCATTGGCGATGATGAAATCATTGGTGACGATAATGATATTATTGATAAAAAACTCTCCGGTTACAAACAACAGGACAAAAAAAAACAACGAGAATTTGATATTGATGCTGAATTAATAATCACTTTGAAGAAACAACAGAATAATCACTGCGCGAGTTGCAATTGTATAATGCGTTGGCAGTATTCGGATAAGGATCCTCGCCAATTCACCGTAGACAGAAAAAATAACAATCTCGGTCATGTCAGAAATAATGTGATGTTGACTTGTCTTGAGTGCAATAGACGCAAGGGTGCTAGTTAAGCCCATGGGGTGGCAATTGAGTATCCTCGGGTATCACTTGTAATTGTTGTCTAGTAAAACCCCGTTGAGGGGCAGTTGAATCCAGTTTATAGATTGGAGGTCTACCCGTAGATCGTGTTATACTAGATATCTTATGCGTAGTGACGCTCCAAATAGGATCAGTAGCCCTTTTTCTATCCCCTTCAAGCTCTCCTGGTTCATATAAATACCTCACAATGACATTACTACCAAGAATTGGTTCTTTGAAATCTTTTTGTGGTTTTTCAGGTATCGACTTCTTTTTAATCGCGTTGATAGGTTTCATGTTGATGGTTCTAGTAATCTCGTTATTCAGTGCGGTAACTACACCTGGTAATCTCTTCACCCATTCACGAGATCTTTTCTCTTGGATGAATTCTTTTGCATATTGATATCCAAATAACCGCTCAGCAAGGGTTTTATTAAACCGTTCTACAATGGCCGGATCACGATGCAGTGCAGTATGCCCTCGTCTGATAGTGACTTTATGATTTTTCATTATTGATAACACTGCACCCTGAAATTCCTTGCCCGGGTCAACTTGTAACAGATTTGGCCAGTGCAGAGGACCTCGTCGATAAATCCTTTCAAATGCAGAAGCCACTTCAATGGCTGATTTTGTTTTTAACGGTTCTGCTTCTTTGTATCGACTTGCAATATCAACTACAGTTAACGCATATTTGTAACCACGATCATGTGGCAGAAATAATAGATCAGCCTGATGAACTTCATTGGGTCCGGTTACATCAAAATGCGAGAATTGAATTTGTTTAGGCGGTGGTAGATAAATTTGCCATAGTGCCTGTTTGGATAACCAATGAGCCGCAGTGGTTTTTTTCACTTTTGCGGCGCTAGCGAGTTTATGGATTGCTGATTTACCCCTCCAGTATCCTCTTGGGGAATAATAAATAGATTCCATGTTGCTATTAATTACCAGCACCTAACATCAATTTACTTTTCATAGCCGATTTTATCAAAAATGAAGCCAATTTTTCTTTGAAAGATTTATCAGTGATAGCATTTAACGCATGAATTAATTTCACATCTGCTAGATGCCTGTGTTGCAAATTGCTGCTTTTATAAGCAACATCATGAAGGTGACAGGCCTTATCAATAGCGTTTATTGGTTCCTCACCGGGTCGGGGCTGATTTTGATCATTGAGTCTGATATCAAGTCTTGTTCCCGGTCCACAATAACTATACCCTGGAAGGTGTTTTTCTCCGGGGTATTTTGCCCATGGGGTTCCAGGGAGTTTTGCTAATTTGGCAGCGATATCACCTCCTCGTTTTTTTTTAAAGGTTCCTTGGGTTCCTTGGGTTTAGAAACAAATCTAAATTTCTTTGTACTACACTGTACGCATTTACCAGAAAGCGCCGATCGGTTATTTTTAGTTGTAATCGTCGTCAAGTCATCTGTGCCAGTACGCGCCTTACACTTCACGCAATATAGATCCATAATTTATGTATAGAGATATGAATATAATTGATTTTTCAGCGACTAAAACAAGAGAACCAGTGAAGCATCATGCAGCGCTACCAAACTCTATCCGCGCAATTATAATCGGACCATCTGCATCCGGTAAAACGCAATTGTTGCTCAATTTAATAATGAGATGGATGAAGTGGGATAAGCTGTATTTAATTGCCCCTAGCGTAGATGACCAACGATGTTATGAAGTGCTAAAAGATTTTAATGAAAACGCTTCAGAGATTGCCGGCGAGGATGTTATTGAATTTATAACCGATATTGACGAGGCGCCATCCGTGAATGACCTCGATGGAAGTATCAACAATTTAGTTGTATACGATGATGTCATGTTAGATAATCAAAAAAATCCTGCTAGAATATTTTCCCGAGGCAGGCATAAAAACACGGATGTGATCTATGTCACTCAACGCTACACACAAATACCAAAAGTGATTCGCGATAACTGTAATATGCTTGCTGTATTCAACGGCGTTGATACACATACGCTACGAAATATTTGGCAGACATGGTGTTCTGATATGGACTTCAATCAATTTAGAAATTTCTTTAGTCATGCTCAGTCTACCCCACACGGATTTGTAACAATAAATTTACATGACCCTCGAACACGATATCGTATCGGACTGGATCAAATATTCGGTTAACCCATAGCAGCAGAGAGGGTGAGTGACAACGACGTTGTAGTCCCTTTTTCCCAAAAATGTAATAGTTGAAAAGTTTTTGATTTCATTAATTTCATTGATTTTTTCATAATTTTTTTTTGGACCTAATCCATGAAACACACACATATTTGAGACCTGATGTCATTGACTTTTGGGTCTGATGTCATTGGTTTCATTGATTTTAAGCGTGATTTCAGTGAAAACTTGTCTAAAAATGTTGTCCGATACACCCACTCTGCTGCTGGTGTTGCGAAGGTTGTCGACCAATAATACTTTTTTGCGTCCTGTCCCCTGGAGGAAGAGACACGTGGGTCATGAACAGTGTGGCTTTTCCGTCGGCGATGTGAAACTTGTCATTGGATTGTTGCACATGTTGAATCTTGTCGATGACTTTGGAAGGTGTCAATTCTGATGGACTGCTAAACTCGATCCAAACAGGAGACTTCAAACCGTCGTGATGAATGGAAAGTGTCAAGCGATCGTCTTCTTTGCATTGGCATCGTAGTTTCAGTGAGGTTAACAAAGAGTCTCACAAATCGGCGATGAGCCCTTCTGCTTTCTCCAAAGGTCCTTGTTCTATCGTCAGTCTAAACTGAGAGAAATAGGTCGAACATTGTTACAATTGTTCTGAACGCATGTTTCGCTTTCAGAATTTAGAGTTAACCATAGGCAGGGTTATACAGTGCAATGTCACTCGTGTCATTCTTGAAAAAGCCCTGTGTTTGTTGCCTTTTGGAAGAAGAATAAAAAATTAGGATTGTTTTCATGACACATTGCAGTGTGCAAAAATAGGATAAAGCTAAGATACCTGAATTGTACAAGCTAAAGTCAACTCAAGATTTTGTTTCATACAATGATTTACTGATAGAAGACAAAATCGTTCTATAATTTTAGGGTGTAAGTTTTGTAAACAAATTTACATGACAGACGGAACAGTTTACGTAATTATGGTGACTACAGCTCACAATTTTGGTGAGGCATCTTCAAAACAGGAACAGATGCCATTAGATTTCAATAAAAAATTGCTAGGAGAGAGAGAGAGAGAGAGAGAGAGAGAGAGAGAGAGAGAGAGAGAGAGAGAGAGAGAGAGAGAGAGAGAGAGAGAGAGAGAGAGAGAGAGAGAGTGTGTTATTCCTACTTTTAAAAATATCACGACTCTTTTACGTTCTGTATAGTATATTTTCCTTACGAAATTTCACACACATCTCACTGACATACTTATTCCTTTAGGAAATAAACCACTATTGTAAAATATCACAAGAATGAATTGCAGACATAGCCTACTAAAATCACTGTCAGAAACGTTTTGTGAAGTTCTCACAGAATAGTACATCCAAACATGTTTTAGTGTATTTCGCAATAAGACTGACATTTCAACGATGGTGCGATTATTTGTGCATAAGTTTTATTGTTTGGAAAGTGACTGTTGGACAAGTGTAAGTTTTAGAAAGAAAGAACGAATAAACAAAGGGTTAAAAAAAACAACGTTAAACACCATTTTGGGGTCTGTTTTTTTTTATATAACCATTACAATAAGTCTAACACATATTTTTTTCCTAAAGCAACAGCACGCACACAAATTGTACTGAAATGGGTAACAGTAGATTGGGCGATATTTTAGCCTGGAGTGTTTGAGCTATGGGTAGACATAGTTAATACTACTGGTAAATAAATACAAAACGGAGGACACCATTTTGGAGTCTGTTATTTTTTTGCGGTATGATAAGGACAACGTTAATAAAGACCAACACACATTACATATGAGAAATGGTCATTGTTTTCATTCATCAATTTTATACAGAAGATAGTGCGATACGTATTGTCAATTGCCTACATAACATTTTGCTGTGGATCGAAAATGTACGAGGTGTCCTGTGTTTCGCAGCACACGCTACCAACAATGTTGCAAAGTTTTCACAAATCTAAGGGTATGGAAAAGATGCAGTATCAAAATGTGCCTTGTTCTATCGTCAGTCTAAACTGAGAGAAATAGGTCGAACATTGTTACAATTGTTCTGAACGCATGTTTCGCTTTCAGAATTTAGAGTTAACCATAGGCAGGGTTATACAGTGCAATGTCACTCGCATCATTCTTGAAAAAGCCCTGTGTTTGTTGCCTTTTGGAAGAAGAATAAAAAATTAGGATTGTTTTCATGACACATTGCAGTGTGCAAAAATAGGATAAAGCTAAGATACCTGAATTGTACAAGCTGAAGTCAACTCAAGATTTTGTTTCATACAATGATTTACTGATAGAAGAAAAAATCGTTCTATAATTTTAGGGTGTAAGTTTTGTAAACAAATTTACATGACAGACGGAACAGTTTACGTAATTATGGTGACTACAGCTCACAATTTTGGTGAGGCATCTTCAAAACAGGAACAGACGCCATTAGATTTCAATAAAAAATTGCTAAGAGAGAGAGAGACGAGAGAGAGAGAGAGAGAGAGAGAGAGAGAGAGAGAGAGTTATTCCTACTTTTAAAAATATCACGACTCTTTTACGTTCTGTATAGTATATTTTCCTTACGAAATTTCACACACATCTCACTGACATACTTATTCCTTTAGGAAATAAACCACTATTGTAAAATATCACAAGAATGAATTGCAGACATAGCCTACTAAAATCATTCTGTCAGAAACGTTTTGTGAAGTTCTCACAGAATAGTACATCCAAACATGTTTTGGTGTATTTCGCAATAAGACTGACATTTCAACGATGGTGCGATTATCTGTGCATAAGTTTTATTGTTTGGAAAGTGACTAGTGGAGAGGTACAGAAATATACGCCTTATCTTCTCGCTGTGAGAATAACAACTGAACCCGAGTTGAACCCAAGGCTGTGGAAAATATCGGTTTGCCAATGAAATCACTTACAATGAGTGACACATTGTTGGGTTCGAAATTCAAGGTAGATATTGTAGTGATCAGGCACAGAAAAAACACGTCTTATCTTGTCACTGTACTAAGAACGAGTGAGGGCATTTCGAAGCTAAGGGGGTAGAAAAAAGTGTAGCCAATAAATTGCTTCTAACGACTGACGCATTGTTTTGCCTAGGCTCATGCATTGATTCATTTGCAGTGCAGACAGACTGGAGTATGAACATACAATCCCTTTGTTGCGCATCGTACCATTTCTTCATGACACATCAACCACTTAACTGTGCAATTATTGTTCGAGTTTTAAAACTGACCAAGAAAATACTTTCTCACTTTGACACTTTGACATAAACACATTCGCCTAGGTAGAGAGAAATAATATAGTAGTACTAAGTGGTAAATTTTGTCAAAATAGTGAATTTGGGGTTTGTATAAAGTAAATAAACTAAAGTACAGTGAACATGAAGGATGATAACCCAAACTGTCTGTCCAGAGATGCATGTATTTACATCAGAAGAAATGTGTTATCTAAAACAAAAAGATATAAGGCAAGCATGATTAGAATGAACACAGAGTGCAAACTTTTGTAACAAAGGTATGTTTTCCTTCACGTCTGCGCAACTTTAAGTTTCAATCCTCTTGCAAAACAAACTTGGTACGTTTTGTAGAGCTTGAAATAATAAAATTATGAACAAATTTAAGCCCTGTGCTATATATATTTTCTTTTTGCAGCAATAGACTAAACAAAATATATACCGTTACAGCAATAAACAATCTTACATCTTCTATAAAAGAAAAAATACATAAAATAATAGAATTGAAGATAAACGATGACTAACACCCCAAAAAACAAACAACCGAATTTAACAAACGCAATGACGTGTAGAAATGTCTTTCACTTGGAGAAGGCATTGAATGTAATCTGACATGCACAAGAAAAAAATTATAAAGAGAGAATTTAAAATTCAAAATTTAATTTTGTTCCATATTGTTTGTGTTTTTAGAGAACATACCCAAACACTAATAAAGGGTGGAACGGGGAAGATACACATAATTTTTGTTGTTGGTATTTCTGAAACAATGGTGTGATATTCCTACAGTTCTTAGTCAGCTCTGTATGTTGGGCCGAATCTGTGGGATATCCACAAATATGGAAGTGCAGATTCATGTCACATTGCAAGTGTGTGCGTGTTTTGTATAATGGTAAAAATCTGATAGTAATTTTTTCTTGACACTTATGAAGTGAAGTGTCTGTGCAAGTGTCAAAAGCTATAGTCACATAACTTTTGTACGACTTGCACACATTTACACTTTAGAAAATGTGAAGTATCACAAGTTATTATCACAAACAGAACTGGAACAGAAGTTCTTGACAGTTGTTGTTTATACACTTCCGCTCAACTTCACAACTTAACTAACTTACTCTGACTCATGCTTTGGTCTTATGAAAGATCGCCGTTGTAGGTGCAGCAACAGTAGTAAGAGCAAGAGGAGACATCGTCGCTGTTGTCAAAAAAAGGGGTAGTTCTTTTTAAAAATGGGTTTATTATTTTTTTAAAATATCAAATGAAGAAATACGTGTGTTAAATCAGGGTTGGTAGATATCGCGGTCAACAGCAAAGTAGAAGTGACAAAGAGAATGAGACATCGTAGTCAAGTAGCGTTGTTTTCTAGATGGAGTACGTACGTGTTCTAACAGTACAGTATAGTCTCTGGAGCTCTTATGACACCAACTGTCTAGTTTTTTTTTCCTTTTCTCGCAACCTTTTTCTTTTCGTGGTAGGATTTGAATCGAAGGGTCGTCAAGATGCATGAGGTGTTTCAGACTTACTATTGTCGTTTGCATAAGACATCCAGGGCTTCCAAACTGTTGTACTTTCACTTGTCCTTGTGAAATATACCAAGTCATTATCATAACTAGAGGTACATAGGGGTATATATAAAGAGAAATCGAACATAGTTAAATCATTTCTGAATCTGTAATTGAGATGAAACGATCGCACGATTTCAGTGAGAGAGAAGAAGAAGGTAAAAGGCAGCGACGTAACGTATCGCCTCACACACGTAAAGAAGTGTTTGCTCAAATCGAAGACATCAGCGAACCTGAACCGATACCTTCCATGTCTGCGGCCAGACCGAGAGAGCATATTCCAAACCAAAGTCCACCAGTATCACCCGAAAAATATTACCACATTCGAGAGACGGAAAAACGCTCCTCTAGAAACATTAGAACTACAGCCTACAGGTACACGGTGAAAATTAAAAATTTCAAGTCGGAAGTACCTTTGGAGAAAGCAGAAGGGCTCATCGCCGATTTGTGGGACTCTTTGTTAACCTCACTGAAACTACGATGCCAATGCAAAGAAGACGATCGCTTGACACTTTCCATTCATCACGACGGTTTGAAGTCTCCTGTTTGGATCGAGTTTAGCAGTCCATCAGAATTGACACCTTCCAAAGTCATCGACAAGATTCAACATGTGCAACAATCCAATGACAAGTTTCACATCGCCGACGGAAAAGCCACACTATTCATGACCCACGTGTCTCTTCCTCCAGGGGACAGGACGCAAAAAAGTATTATTGGTCGACAACTTTCGCAACACCAAACTAAGCCTCGTCCGAATTAACAATCCTCAAGACCAGATGTGTTTAGCCCGTGATGTCGTCGTGGGACGAACGTATGCCAACAAGATCGATACGGCAGAATGGAAAAGAGCCTGGAAAACTATTCGACAATCGGACCGAGCCAAACAAAGAAGTGAAGCAGAACTCCTGTTACCGCAAGCGGGGATATCCAAAGACACCCCTTGCGGCATTCCAGAAATGCAAAAATTGGAAGACGTCTTGGCTCCACGTTACACCTTGAAAGTGCACCCTCAAGAAGTGCGTGGACCTCTTTTTGTTTCGAGGCCACGATTTCAAAGACGGAAAATACATTCACGTCTATCATCACGATGAGCATTTTGATACCATTACCAGTATCACTGGATTCCTGGGATACAGTTACTACTGTGAAAAATGTGACTATGGTTATAACAATCGAGAACAACACAAGTATTGTGGATGAAAATGTGAGGGATGTTTGGCCTCTAAACCTTGTCTGGACAAAGGAAAAGAAAGAGTACATTGCCCTGTTTGTCAGCGCACTTTTGTCAGTCCTACCTGTTACCAACAACATTTGAAGATGCAAGGTTCACAGCAGAGAAATGCTTGTCAACTCCTGAGATTGTGCACTACTTGTGGACAAGGCATAAATACCAATAGTGCCAAGTTTTACGTTTGTCGAGGTAAGAAACGATGTCACATTTGTCGCCAAATCGTGGATCTGGAACACGAATGCTTCATTCAAAAATACCAAGCCCAATCAGAAGATACCCAGAAGAATGGAAATTTTATCTTTTTTGATTTCGAATGCATGCAATTTCTGCGTGGCTCATCGAGCGTGCGAGCAGTGTATCCAAGAGCCCATCTTTAGTCATTGCCCTCACTGTAGCAAGATTCCTGGAGGACGTGAAAAAATATTTCGAGGGTCAAACACCTTGGTCAATTTTGCCCAATGGATCTTAAACCCCATCGACGAGACGTGGAGTCCAGAAGACATCGAACGTTACGGAGATTGTCATCGCCATTCCACGGTAATGGCTCACAATTTCTCGGGATACGATGGGCAATTTCTGCTCAGATACTATACGGAACAAAGTACCGAACGTCCTAAAGTGACTTTGAATGAAGCCAAAATCATTTACATGCAAGTAGGACACGTGCAGTTTAAAGATTCGATGAGTTACTTGGCCATGCCATTGAGTCGCATGCCTAAAACGTTTGGTATGCCAGAAATGGCTAAAGGTTATTTCCCACACTTTTTCAATACCGAAGCCTCGGGCCCCTTTGACTTTCAAGAAGAAATGTTAAAGTATTGTCGATCTGACGTGGACATTTTACGACGTTGTTGTGGAAAATTCCGAGAATTCTTCATGGAGCACGGAGGGATCGATCCTTTGAAAGAAGCTTGTACCATAGCCAAAGCGTGTTCTTTAGTGTACCGCCATCGATTCATGCCCGAAAACACACTGGCTGTCATCAGTCCTCAAACTTTGTAAAACGTCAATACTCGGTCAAAGCCCTACGCTGGCTCCATTATTTGTGTGACAAGGAAAACAAACGGATCCAACACGCCCGCAACGGAGGAGGCGAAAAGACCATCGGAACGTATTCAATGGATGGTTGGGACTTAGAAAACCCTCAAATCGTGTACGAGTTTAACGGATGCTTATTTCACGGATGTCCTATGTGCTACCCTCAGCGTGACACCAAAAATCAGTTTTTACAACGGACTATGGAAGATTTGTACCAGACAACTTGTCAACGACGTTTGAAGTTAGAACAGCAAGGATGCCAGGTGGTGGAAATGTGGGAACACGAGTACGATCAGCGTTTGAAAACCGATCCCGAGTTTAACCGCATCGTAGAAAGTTACAAGTTGGTGGACCCCCTCGGGATAGTTTGTACGGAGGACGGACGAATGCCACTTGTTTGCTGTACCAAGCGGACGAGGAGAAGGGAGAAGAAATCAAATACTTGGACGTGTGTTCGCTGTATCCTTACGTGTGCAAATATTTTCACTTTCCCGTAGGGCATCCAGAATTGATGACAGAAAACATTGACCTGGACCACATTCGTCAGTACGAAGGATTAATCAAGTGCAAAGTCTTACCTCCCACAGACTTGTACCATCCCGTTTTACCGAAATGTGCATCCAAGACCAACCTTGTCAGCACAGCCAGGAAGAACGTGCCTTGACAGGAACGTGGGTTAGCGTGGAATTGTTTAAAGCTCTGGACCTGGGATACCAACTGTTAGAAGTGTACGAAATTTATCACTTTCCCAAGACACAACAATACCGCAAGGGCGACGAGACACAGAAATGTATTTTTGCAGACTACGTGGATGCCTTTTTAAAACTAAAACAAGAAGCTAGTGGCTATCCTTCCTGGTGTCACACTCCCGAAGACCAAAAGAAATTCAAAGAAAAATATAGGGAGCAGAAAGGTATCACTTTAGACCACATCGAGAAAAACGAAGGAAGGCGATCGTTTGCCAAAGTGATGTTAAATTGCTTGTGGGGTAAAATGGCACAACGACCGTCTTTACCCAAGACGGAGTATTTTGTCTGAACCTTCTCGCTACTTCCAGATAATTCACGACAAAACCAAAGTCATCAAACACGTTGACGTCATTCGTGAGGACTTGATCTTAGTCAATTACGAAGAAGAACTAGACTTTGTAGGAGCCGACAAATTTGGAAATGTCATCATTGCGGCTTACGTGACAGCCCATGCTCGCTTAAAATTGTACGAAGTGTTAGAACTCCTAGGAGATCGTGTGCTGTATTTTGACATGGACAGTTGCATCTACATTCACCGATCGAACCAGTGTAACCCTGTTATCGAAGGAGACCGTTTAGGAGCCTGGACCGATGAACATCCCGACGACAAGATTCTATGTTTTGCAAGTGGCGGTCCTAAAAATTACGGCTACGAATACCGAGACCCACAAGGAGAAATGCACACCGAATGTAAAGTGAAAGGATTGACTCTCAATTATCGCACCAGTCGAGTGGTGAACTTTGACGTGCTTCAAGAAGCCTTACAGTCTGGACAGGATGAAACGTTTAAAGTGACCACCCACGAGCCGCACAAGATTGTCCGTTTACCCACACACCAAATCGTTAGCCGACCTTTGGAAAAAGTCTATCAAATCGTGTACCAAAAAAGAGTACGACTTCCCAATCACTTCACTCTACCGTATGGTCACGTCGAGATTGGGCAGCATATAAAAAGGGACATCGTCCAAGACCAATAGTTCATTGTGACTAACACTGCCAAGCGAGAAGGATGAATCATTTCACACACCAAGTATCGAGCGTAAGACTCAAGCAGATTTACGAATGAAAAGGGGTACGTAATGGGAAACATCTACGCTGGGACACAAGCGATAGCTGACCAGATTTTAAACAATGTGTGTGACGGAAATAGAAAGCAACATGAACTTTCTCCTATTTGATTGTTTGTTACTTGTTTTGGTCTAGCTTTTTTCTTAAAAATGAATATTAATTGTTGTATGAAAAGTGTCATTCTTATATTAAATGCTTATGTGTTGTTTGTAATGTAGGGTCTTTTTTGAAGACATACACTTTAATTTTAAAAGTATTTTTTCTAGATCCAAGAAATAGATAACATGTGAATAGATTTGTTCCATGTCCATATTTGAATGTTTTAAATGGATAGTGCTTAGACTAAAGCACAGGCCAGAGAGCCCATGTATATACTTGAATAAATGTTTTGAACCCATTTCGTAGACTTTTATTATCTGTGGGTATTTATTTAGAAAATCTCTGCCCTCTTTTCTGTGTGTTTCGATGTGTATTTGTTTCTTTATGTATATCTATGTTTGTCCCTATCAGCCCTTTGTCCGTACACGTACATTTTACCCTATCAATAGTTTTGACCCTATAAACACTATGGAGTCACCAATGTTCAATTCCCTTCGAACTCCAGGCGACATTCCCATGTTAAATTCCCATTAACACTAATTCTGATAAACCCATTTTTAACGTTAAGGTCCCAATGACACTAAAGTGACCCAATCCTTGTCACTATGTTCAATTCCCCATTCTCTCCATGTTACATTTCCCCATGTTAAATTCCCCTTGAGGCTAGATGTGCCCAAGCCCTTTTTGACTGGATTTCCCATTGAGGCTAGAGTGCCCCCATATACTACTTACATCCTTCAAAACGGGATAAAACGTAGTCCAGTCAGGATATCCATCCTTGAAAAAGTCTGATTGATATACGTATAAGACAATACAACTTCAAGTACCCGGATTTTCAGCAAATGATTGAAAAACATTAATGTTTTTGACAAATTTAATATCAATCGAAACAGATTGTATGAATATTCAAGAGACTATCAATTTTAAAAATCCAGATTTTTCCGCAATGTTAGATCATCACAGCATAAATGGTTTCGAACCTCTTTAAATCTAGCCAAAACATTTTCATCATATAATCAAATCTTCCCCATGTTCTTATGACATATTGTTTTATCCCCAAATCCTTATGTTGTAGTCAGTGCATTACGGATTATGTGGGACACTTTCCTTATCTATATTAACCAGACGATCGTGCAGTATCTTACAAATTATGCGTACATTGTTTTCTCTTTCCTCTTTCTTTCATTCTTTCTTTGAAAGAACAAATGACCCAGGGTCTTACATCGTTTGATTTTCCAGTCAGATTTCAAAATTCAGAGTCACCGTGACATGAATTGGATTTTAGTATTCGCATTGGACTTAACGAGATTCAACCCGATAACCACTTCATGGTCAAGTTTATATATTTTGCAACGGCGATTCTTCAAACATTATTATTATTATTATTATTATTATTATTATTATTATTATTATTATTATTATTATTAATTAAAAACCAAATCTGTTAGAACTCCTTCAGTTTTGTCATTGGAAAAAGCGGGACAATCTTTTGAATTTATAACTACATAGACAGTTCTAAATTACATGTTACACATACACGCGCACGCATGAACGCACGCACATACACGCGCGCGTGCGTTCATGCGTGTCTGTGTATAAATAGTGAACGCATGAAGGTTTGAGGAACCCGGAGACAATATTCTCTTGTGACACCCCTACCTTGCCACAAAAGAAAGCTATTTTTGTCAATTGCCAACCTCCAGCCTCATCCATCCACATCGAGATATTAAGATTTGAGAAGAATTTCCCCAGTTGCTTTAAGATAAAGTGAAATACTGAAAATTCAGTTGCAAAATGATCCTTTATGACACTTGGAGCGGTGCTTTCGATAATAATCGATACACATCGAGAGTATTCATTTATTACTAGGCAATGACCTAGCTGGAGATAAGATTACTGTGAGTTCACCTTTAACTAACAAGTATGAAAATCCCTGATTTGTATCCAGCTTGTGCAGTTACCAGAGCTATGGCAAAATGAGCTACTGAAAACGACTTTAATTAAAATATTATTCCATTAGATGATGCAGTTAATGGTCGGTTGTTTATGATGTCGCTTTTTCTCCTCGTATTAATCACTCAATATATTTTGATAATGATATTAATCATCTATTTAATACTAATTTTTTTCTATAGTAATAATCCCGGTGACAAATCACAAAACAGAAACAAGATCCTGAGACATCCTGTTTGTTTTCATAGAGCATTTAACATATTTGAAGCCACACAAGTCATAGTTTGATATTTTATGAAAATTTGTGTCCTGATGTAGACCACATTCGGAATCATCTAGTGTCGAGTGCTCAGTGCGCTATCAAATTTTCATTCCCATGTGATATCGATAAGCAATTCTTAGTCTAACCCAACACTAATTAGTTAGTAGTGGAGACGCTATAATATATCAGTATCGAATAAATGAATAAATTAAAAATCATAATCCATTTAGAACAAATGTAAATATACAATGAACATCCAAATTAATTCAGAGCAATGTATTTTTAATATTATAACATGAAGACAACCATAGCGCCTGTCGTACTGAAAGCCCCATTGCCAAAGTGTTTATAATCTTTACCTACGTATGTAAATGATGTCTCCTGTCCCTCCCGACAGTAAGCAGAAAATGTGCCCATAAGTGCAATATTTGTTTTATTGTTACATTTTTGTATCACTAGCATACAGTTTGTTTCTTCAGAAACTTGTCAGCTTTGCGTTCTATTCATACTTTAAAAACCGGAAACTGAAAGTTTGCGAATAAATATAACTAAGACAACAATTAGTCTCATACCATTATGAGAGAGAGAGAGAGAGAGAGAGAGAGAGAGAGAGAGAGAGAGAGAGAGAGAGAGAGAGAGAGAGAGAGAGAGAGAGAGAGAGAGAGAGAGAGAGAGAGAGAGAGAGAGAGAGAGAGAGAGAGAGAGAGAGAGAGAGAGAGAGAGTGTGTGTCTCTACTTTCCTCTTTCTGAATTTGCATTTATATATTTTCTTTCTGAAGCTGAAGTTTCGATAACTCCAATTCCATCAATTTTTGTAATACTGTAATTCTTTTAATGTCCAGACACAGACTAAACAACCTAATCCAAAGCATGTTTGTAAAAAAAGTTATTTTCCAAAAAAAGTGGACGAAAATATTTCTTTTTCCTGTCATAGTTAAAGCTAATTTTACTTCGAAAATAGCATAATGTATTGTGAGACTAAACAACTCGCCCATCTTATGTGATTCTAACCATTTCTGAGTAAGATTGGAAACAAAATTTATTACATTAGATGACACTGTCTATGCCTAGTAGTTTCACGCAATATTTATAAATATTCGAAATTAAAAACCTTTACCAGGGACAAGGCAAATTCTTAAAAACATCGGTTTAAATTACAAAAGCCATTTCAAATCTCTTACGAAATTTAAAAAGATCTTATTCCCCCATTGTCTGTTCATACATATAATCTTAAAAAAGGAAAGAAAAAGAGACAAAACAAACACGTTTTTGTAGAATTGAAGAAAGAAAATATAAGTTAAAAGAAGAGAATTTGAAACCAAGTGATTGTATTTTAAGTCAGATCCCAGAGAATCCTAAAAGTTCCATCCAAAAGTATAGAGTTTTCCGAGTGAATTCCAATCTTGAAACTGGTCTTTTGACGATGGTCTTGAACGTGCCGACGTACCGATCAAATTACTAAATCCATAATGTAAATAATATGTATGAATGAATTCACAATAATTTCAAAATAATGTTTTAGTCCAACATCCAATGAGGGCTTAGCGATGCAAATGAATACTTTTAATAAATAATCCCTCTCATTATTTTTTTTGGGGAGGGGGGATAAAAACCTTGGATGATAGTGCTTAAGGTTAGATTAGAAAGCCATGTCTCTGATGTTGATAAGAAATTAAAGGAATTCCAGTTAAAATCCAGGTAGAAAACAATGATGAAAATATAAATTCAGACAAAGAACAAGAAAAAAAGAGAAATTGAAATGCGGAGAGAGAGAGAGAGAGAGAGAGAGAGAGAGAGAGAGAGAGAGAGAGAGAGAGAGAGAGAGAGAGAGAGAGAGAGAAGGAAGCGCAAATGCAGATGCAGGGAGAAGAAAGAGAAGCGCAATATCGATCAAAATAATCAGAACTGGTAAGCAGTGTACACTGTCCCATGTTAGCTCTATGACTAAACAAAGTTGTGGTTGAAGTTCTGATAAATGTGATTGTTTCTCGCATGTAGCAGCAGAGTGGGTGAATCCGACGACTTTTTACAAGGCGTCAATTCGGCAACCAAGGCTTCCTCGTAAATGCTTAATAGAAGCCTCCATTCGGCAAAACAGAATTTAAAAAAGTGACGACGCCGGGTTATTGTCACCATGTGTTGCTGCATCACGGCAACAACGTTGTTGTGATTTCCCACAGACCTTTTATAGGCGTCTATTCGGCAAGCCAAGGCTTGTTCGTAAATGCTTAATCAGCAAAAAAAAAAAAAAAAAAAAAACGACGCCAGGTCGTCGTCACGCACCCACTCTGCTGCTGCGGGTTAACAATTTTTCAATCAAGGGTGAATCTGACGACCTCTTTGCTGCTAACGGGTTAACAAAATTAGCCATAAACACAATGATGAATTAGCGATATATTTCTTATATAAATGGCAAATGTCGGAGAAGCACAAATAACTAGATTAACTAGAGAACGGTTGGCTGCGATTAAGAAATTTCTCCCGGTGAGAGATTCTTTCAAAGATAATTTGCAAGCTCGACAGCAAACAAAATTAGATTTTACCGCCGATACTGAACAATTATTTAAGCCTATAACTGCGGCAACTGAGGAAGTTGTAACCGCGATAAAGGAGAGTAAACCAGAAGTAAAACCTCCTAAAAAATGTGGTGATAAAGTTCAAGAGCTACGAGATAAATTTACCGAGGAAACTTTAGCGAAGATTGATAAAGATGATATTGAAAATTTAGTAGAAGTTGCTGCGCTGGGATATTACACTAAAGTAAATTATTTGAAACCTCGACAATACGATTATATCAAAAATGTAGGTGAGATGGCTAAAACGGTTTACAAAATTAAAAATCAACTACCACAAATTAATAATGAAAATCCTATATATCAGGCATATGTAACTGCTGTTGAACGAAAATATCTCGAATATCAACAAAAAAATGATTTATTAGTATCTGAACAAAAATGATTAAAAACCGAACAAAAACAACGGAAAAAAGAAGAACGAGAACGAAAAAAAGAAGAACGAGAACGAAAAAAAAGAAGAACGAGCAGAAGAACGAAAACGTGTACAACCAAGTCCACGAGGACGAGGACGAGGGCGAGGGCGAGGAGGACGAAGACAAGAAGACTCTGTTGTGGAAGATCCTCTTGTGGAAGGTACTAAACCCCAAGAAGAACCCCAAGAAGACAAAACTGGTAGTGGATATCACGGTGGTAATATTCTCTGTTCAAAAGGTATCTTCGATGATATATCAAGGTTAGAAGTTCTCATGGGAGGAAAACGAGCTGGAAATAATTCTCCGGAGATAATTAACGAAGCTGCTGAAATCTGTCAACGGTTATTTCATGGTCGTGTAATGGATATTGGACTATATCGTAGTTTCATCGATGAACTTACCGATGATTATTATAGCGATTGATCATCGATTAGATATATAGCATTTAAATAAAATGATAGTACATCGTAGTATGAGCATAGTAAGACCTGTTTATGTCGTAAATTCACGATTGCCAGTGTACAAGGTGACATATGGAAATGGACTCGGTGATGTTGTCACTGGATTATTTACTCGAGTTGCTCCAAAGCTGTTACCGATCGGTAAAGAAATAGCGTCAAAAGCTATTGGGGTTCTCGGTGATAAAATTGGTACAGAAGTTGGTAATAAGGCTATTGATATGTTTGATGTCGCCAAAGAAAAACTTATGTCGTTGGCAAGAGGTTTTACCTCGAAGAGAAAACCAGTAAAATTACAATCTACGAATCAAATGCCACCTAAGATAGGTAACGCAATTAATAAAATAGCAAAAGCGCGGTTGAGATCAATTGCTGGTTCCTGTCTAGCGCGATTAATGATTTAGATCCACGACGTTATAGTATAATGTTTAAGCATGAGATAGATGATGCTTTTGATGTAAATGCTCCTGTACAAAAAAATGATTCTATACGCGATTATCAATTTTTTTCGTATAATGCTCAGAATCCAGATACAAGGTCACGAATTGAACTTAGATTTGATGACACATCTAAATACTTCTTGCCGTGTGAAGCATTCATTGAGGTTGAGGGACGACTAGTAAAAAATGATCATACTGGATTTGTTGCCGCTGATAACCTCGAAAATATCCCGATTGGGTTTGTCAACAATGGCATAATGGCGTTATTTAGCAGCGCGCAGTATATAATTAATTCTACTAGAATCGAATCCATCGATAACGATGTTAATGTTGCAACCACAATAATGGGTTTAGCTAGATACTCTGATGATTTTATTAAGTCTGCGGGTCATTCAATGATGTTCACTAAGGATACTACCAATAGCGCTGGTCATATTGAATTCGATGTAAGAAGACCAAAAAAGGTTACTGCTGCTAATGATGTTGCTGATGTTGAAGCTGTTGTTGTTAAAAAAAATGATACTTACAACGCAGGATTTGCAGCGCGACAAAAGATGATAGACAATCTTGGTAGATTTTCATGTGCGATTCCGTTGTCGCATATATTTGGATATTATAGAGATATCAGAAAAGTTATCTTTGGTGCTAGTCATACTGTAGTGCTCACGCGAAGATCAACTCATGATAATGCTCTTTGGCGTGGTGCTGTTCCTGTTACTGATGGTAATGTAGAATTAACAAAATTAGCTTTATGGATGCTAATTATGACTCCCTCGTTGACTGTTGAGACTCGGTTGCTATCTTTTATGGATCATGGAGGAAAATCATTACTGAGTTGGTCTGATATTACAACAGCTACAATAACTAGTAATGGTGTTGGTGTTTTTACTTGGCAGCTTGCGCTTACGAAAAATGTTTCCGCGCCGAGACATATCTTTGTTGCACTGCAAAATGTGAATCGAACTCAAAAGAGAGCTTTGGTTGCAGATGATAGTTTACAATTGCGGTCCCATATGATATTTGATAAGTGTAATGTCAGTGAGGTATCATTGCTAATAAGTAATCAGCAAGAACCCGCAGAACAACTTATTCTCGATTACGGTAGCAATCAAATAGGTAGAGTGTATCATCGGTTGTGGTCTTATATGGGTCGTGATCAGAACATTGATACTGGACTCCAAATATCACAATGGGATTTTAAAGAATTGTACGCGATTTATTACTTTTCGTTGCAGCATCTTGATCCATCTAAACACTCGACCGTTGATGTAAAATTTCAGGCTCGTATCGGCGATGCCATTGGAGGATTTAGAGCAATTGCTGTTATTCTCAGTGATAAATCTATGACGCTCGAAGGTGGTGGTGGAAAAATGCGAGTCATTGACGCACCAATAGAAAACATGTAACGGGGTAATTAGATTATTACTATCTAAATAAAATGTCATACAGTCACGTTAATGTCACCCTGACACCTGGTCAGGTAAAGAAACTTTAATCGAAAAATTCTATTGCGTGTGGCACAACGATAACGCTTAAAAAACAACAAATAACAGGTGGATCAAATAAATTATCGCTGACGAAAACTCAGATTAATCATTTCAATAAAGCATTAAAAGCTGGTACAGGAATCAAATTGACCTTTTCACAAGCTGCAATCGGCGACATGATTAAAACCGGTGGTATATTCCCGTTGTTAGCTGCAATTCCAGCGTTGATTGCAGCAGCGGCCCCAGCGGTGGCTAAAGCAGCGGAGCTAGGAGCTATTGGCACCGCGGCAGGGCTTGCAGTAAAGAAAGCAACGGGAAATCAGTTCGCGCTAAATACAAAAAGGGGGCGCGGATTCAGATTACCGGGAAGTCGGTACACAAAACACTATGGACTGGATCAAGATAACTCAAAATTCTGACGTTGAGGAATCTTTGATTCCCATGTCTAATTTTGACCTCGCTGACGCAGTAAAGAAACTCCCAATAAAACATTTTCAGAGGTGTATTCATGAAAGATCAATTACCAGCACAACCACATATCCCAGAAATTGGTATTATTAATCTAGATGACATCACTGGACCTGGAACTCTTTGGATGTGTTACGCAATATCCCCAGCGTCGATTATTTATTTTGACTCGTATGGTTTACCACCGCCGATGGAATTTCTCAGTTATGTATCCAAAACTAAAATTTCGTCAAAGAAATTCCCAATTTGGTATTCAACGCTACCCACGCAGACATTAACAGATCCTCCAATTTGCGGACGAGAGGTTCTTAACGAGCTAACAGCTATCTCGATGAGTTCTAAATTACCTCACAAAGCCATCCACGAGTACACGATGATGAAATTCGTAAAATTTCCAAAGATCACTTAAAGAGAAATATGTAATATAACATGGAAGATATTTTTGGGAGATCAGTACCACATCCTTCCGAAGAAGGAGTTACTGTCGGACAAGTAAAAAAAAATAATGAACAAAGCTATCACATTGATAGCAAACTTAGATGAATTAAAAAAATTACATGATCAAATAAGTACTCTAACGGGATTACAAAAAATCATCGATGACGTTAAAGTCACCGCTGGTGACTCCGCCATTGATATGAAAAAACTACGTGACGAATATAACGATCATATAACCGATTTAATCAACTCCAACAGGATATCATTGACACCATTGAAACTCCCATAAATAATTTCTTTGGTGTTCCGCGTGCACACCCTGATTTACATATCGCACAAGTAAAAGCCACCGTCGACAACTTACCAAAATTACGAACTGTGATTCTCATCTCGGTCAATTTAATAATTTGCGTAAAATTTTTAGAAAAACTGATGATGCTATTTTTTTGGTAAGGATGTGAAACCAGAAGAAATCAAACCAACCCTTGAAAATATTATTACAAAACTCGATGAAATAACCGCGATTAATAACCGATTGGGTGTTATTCGCGAAGATCAATTTCAGATTCAATCGCGGTTATTAAAAAATCTATTGAAGATCTCAAAACGACCAGCAATGCCATCGTAGCGGATGCAACAAGGATGATAGCAATCGTTGAAAAAAACAAAAATTCCTCATGAGAAACCAACAACGTAGTATACACGATTCAATACGGATCATTGGCGTGGACTCCACTAAATAACATATTAAGTATCACTGCAACCGTCAAGGGTATTTATCGATTAACACTATCACCGACTCAGTTTAATATATCATCGTCGAGTTCATCTGGGCTCAACAATACGATATCAACGATCATCGACAAGGATACAATTGAACAATTTACAATAACATCCACTAATAATAATCTAGCTAGGGTTTTAACAACGTGGTATGTGGAATTCGTAGCGGATTTAAGTAAACAACTAAACTGAGCATCCATAAGTGAAAATCCTTCGGATTTTCCATTGAAATTGTTCACTGTTGTAATAAATAATATGTTATCACCAATGACTTCGTCATCAACGATACCTACAGTATCTCAATACCGTTATGATACCGTCAAAGAATTTCAAACTAGTCTAGAAATACTCGCTGAATAATATCGCGTAAAAATAAAAAAAATACCGACGAAACATCAACGTCATTGACGTAACCGTAATCTGGTGTAATCACTGGTGCTGGAATAATACTATCTTCAGTTACAATGGTTGCCCCGATCGTTGTTCCAATTTTTATATCTGCGCCGACAACCATCGCTGGGATGTTTCAATAATAACAAAAAAAATATCATCATGTTCCCAGCGAAAACTACACGATTACGTTGTTAAACTCGCTACAGTATCCAATGCATACTCGCAATTATCGTCGCTCGATGACGCATTTATATCCGATGATGAATTCTCGAAGATGGTTCGGTTGTATGATTCAACGATGTCAAAATTAGAGCAACACAATTACAATAACAATGTCACAAGAACTGCTTCAACGAATAGCAGAAAATACCACTCCGGGAAAAAACAAAATTAATATTGCTGGTAACGAAAGTACCGGAGTTCAGCGTTGAATTTAACCCTCCGTTGGTAGCATCCGAGATAGCGCTAACGCAATTAAGATGTTATTACAGTTGACCCAATGTACGATCAGCGCCATTTAATGGTAAACCGCCCAATAACAGTTTTACATTTTCATACAAGAATAAAGTCAAACCAGATGGAACCCCAGGTGAACCAGAATGGCACACAATATATTTACCCACGGGTGCATATGACATCGAAGATATCAACGCGACGATCATAGATTCCATTGAAGCAATTACAGGAAAAAATATAATTAACGTCCCAGATGGACCTGATAAATCCCCCATCGAAATACACGGACATGAACCGCTGTTATCAACAACCATCGAGATACGTTCACCTAACTACGCCGTAGATATATACAATAGCTCAATTAGAACTTTGTTGGGGTACCCTGAGTATATCCCAGGCACAGTTGATATAAAAGATCTACCACGTGAGCCACTAAAAGCCGACTATATATCCACGAAGGAGGATTATCACGGTTATGATCGTGGAGATGTTGGTAGTATACCTAAATTAACATATGATTTATCTGATAATCGTATTAGAAATGTGATCAATTTTACCTACCCAAACGAGGGGGTAGTAGATCGAGCACTTCTTGCGGACCAATTTAAATTAATCCACAATGACTTTGATCGGTTTTACAATTATATAGTAACAGCAATAAGTGAAATCCCACCACGTCACGATGATGTCATCGTATACGTTGAAGTGTGTAACAAAATTATCACTCACATTGACGAGTATAATCGAGTATAATTGGGAAATTATTCAACGTATATTGAGGAATACCGCCGCGAGAATAAATTTTGCAAAACAGTTCAATATCCGCGTCGAAGACATCCCCGATTTTAAATTCCCCGGATATAACGTACCATGGATGCGTCAAAAACTAAGTGACACCATCGACAAATTCTTCCCACGGATTCACACAGCATGGTTGAATAATCTTCCTGCGGTTCATTTCCAGTTACCTAAACCTAAAAATCTGATTTCTTCACTGATGAATTACCTGCTCAGGATCCAAAGTTCAATTACAATTTTGACATTAGTTTTCTACGACCTAGTGATATCTATCAAAAATTCTCGTATAACGTCTACGACGGAACAGAAACTGATATACTTGGACAATATGAATACAACGAGTATGGTAGAATAATATGGCGATTTGCTCTTGGCGCTCAAGGTGTATTTGTAATAACAGAGAAAAGTTTATTTATGATCTTCAACACGATGAAACAATTATTTCAAACAAAGCTAAACCAGCTTCGAGATTATCTGCAACGATTTCTGCTACTCGATTTAACAACTTCACGTGAGACAATCAAACAACAACAACAACTAAATCAAATTATCGTCGATATGAACTACCTCAATGATAGATTACTCTCGTTGGTCTACGAAGATAAATTTCCCACCAAAGAAAAATTCAAAAAAGTATTTTCACGCACTGATTTAGAATTAGTCTTTATGAAATTTCCAGGATTGGATGTACCAGCGATGAAGAAGTCGCAGAGGGATCTCATTGACGCATTGTTTCCACAAATTCATGCATTATGGTTTAAAATAAACCCCCCAAAGAAAATTATACGGTCGAATAATTCAGTATTCAACAATAACAAACGCAGATCACCCGGCAACGTTGATATATCATCCTCGATTGCCATACACGTTATTTGTGATGCAGTGTTAAGTAGTTATGTCATTGACGTTTCAAAATCAGATAACGCTGATCTAGGATACATCCTATACACGATTTCCCCGAATGTTTCCCCGGGGAGTTTAATCGTGATGAATCCACCTCATTTAACCTACTTGGAGACCACTAATAATCTTATCACGAGGATGAATTTTAGAATAACCGACCAGAACTTTTCCTTGGTTGATCTTCGAGGAGAACAATTCCAAATGACGTTAGATATGTAATCATAACTGGAAAATCGAAGATTTTCATTTCAATTTCAAAGGACTTTCATCGTAAACGATTTTCATCGTGAAAATCCATAGAAGATTTTCCATTTTTGTCATAGACTTTCCCCATTAAACACTGAACACGTACAGATTTTTATATAATGTATCAACACGAACGAGTATTCATTTACGACAAGGATAAACTCTAAGATGCTATCAGAAAGTGTTTTTCTGATTCGGAAATCAGAACTTCTTGATTTAACAATGAAACAAAAAATGAATAAAATAACCACAAAAGTACTATTATACTTCCGTGTAGTCCATTAATGCCGCATTATTGATTAAAAACCTGGTTCTGGTTGAGTAAGCGCGTTACCTGTTCAACAGGTATTTATAAATGTCGATGTATAGTGAGAATTTTAACTGTCCGCTGAAGTATTTACAACTCCGCTGAGGTAACAAGTGGGGATTTTTCAGTTTCGCAAATAAGCATTTTAATATTTCTAATTTTGTAATTAATTTCGCGTTTGATCTGATATTGATGTCCCAATTCTTTTCTAACCTTTTCCAATATAGTAAATAACGAGACAAACTTGTCTACGTCATTTTCTTTGAACGAATCATAAATCGCCTGTTGGATACGTTTAATAATGCATATGACTTAGGTAATGTGTATCTATTCCGTTGCATGTTCCCTTGTATATCTTCATAATCGGAAAGAATCTGGTCACACTTTAACTTATTTGACAATTGAATCCCCTGATTTTTCAGATTTGATATTTCGTTTATAATCTGATTAATATTTTCATAATTCATTTTATATACAATTATATATTTCTAATAAAAAAAAAATCAGAAAGTTGGGGGTCAATTTTGACCCGTTTTTTAGACAGTACAATACATATATACTTAATTAAGGATATATATACTTAACTAAGGACAGCACAATGCCATACCTCCGTTTATCAGGGTAGGTTTCTGGCATTACAATTAAAACCCCATTTGGTACCCCTTCGGTGTATTCATTCATCGAATGTCGCCCAGAGGTTACATATACGACAGCACACATTACAACCCCCAAATCGAGTGTTTATGGCGAGTTGTAATAGACAGCACACAACAATGAATGAATTTATGACGTCATTGGCGTGATTATACAATTCCCAAATCGAGTGTTTATGGCGAATCATATCAATGAATGAATGAATGATAAATGACAATGAATGACGGTGCGGGTCTACATTCATACGTCAATCATTAGAACCTAGATAAAATCCTAGGTTGAATGAATACTAAAGAAGTACCCATACACCGGATAGTGTATAGGTTGTAATGATTGACGTATGATTTTCGAGACTTAAAACCCCTATTAATACAAGAGACGATATGGTATATAAGATGTTTATACATGAAAAACAAAACACAGAGGTGTGTGATTTTATTCTTTGCTGTGTTTAATACTGATCATTGACAACGCTGAAGTAAGACTGAATACCTCAATAAAATACAAAAAAAGAATACAACTGTTTGTAAACACTCCGTGTTTGATTCGTTTTCTTACAAAACAGATAACTGATTATATCCTGTTGAGATTCATGACAATTATAACAACCAATCAAAAACTACCATCGAAATTAGGTGACACGTCAAAACCCATCGAGATTACCTCTCTTTGTTAAGCCGTAATATACCCAAACGAGTTATTCCCCTTAATGCTATTATAGAATAATGCAAACTAGAATTCAGACATATAAAAACTGAATTTTTTTGTCCATTTTTTCTGGAGACAGCGGTCTTGGTTATTCCCTCTGCAACGAGTCGTACTGAGGGTTCGCAAATACCAAAATATCTACCGGCGCTATACATTGATTGAAATACTATTTCTTCGTTAGTTGCCGTATTAAATGATTTTACAGGTCTCTTCCCAATTGATTTATAAGTACCAGTTTTCCCAGATGCAGTATTTTCACTCTGAGAAATAGCTTGTAGATTCGATAAAGAATTATCAGTCTTAATACCATTTATATGATCAATAACAAAACCATCTTTGATCAATCCATTATATACTTCATACACGAAACGATGGTTAAGATGCATTTTTCCTCCAGAGTTAAACCTCAAATACCCCATATTAGTCACAACACCAACTGACTTCTTCAGCCAACAATTTCTGACAATACCATCACGGGATGCCTCATAGTTTACAATCACAGGGTGTGGTCGGAATTCTTGTTTTTTTATATAAATAATACTTTGTTTGTCTAATTAATTATTTGCTTGAATGATAACACTACTTGAAAATCTTTCAATGTAGTCTTGAGGGGTTCTTATGATCTTGTTGCTGACTTTGTCAAAGGCACAGTCAGAGGTAGAGTCATTGATGGAATCTTTGATTCTCTTATTATCGTAATAGCGCTTCAACTCTCTGTATCTCTTACCACCACAACCGAGACACAACTGTGATATTCCTCTAACCCCCACCCCACATCGTAAGTATGGTAAGGGCCCATTACTTCCACGTCGAAAACTTTGCATATGATACCCACAGAACTCATTTCTGCATGATTTGTTACACGGGGTTACTGATCCAATCATGAGCCATTTGCAATGATTCATTACATAATTAGCTCTATATTTAAATACTTGTTTTAATTATAGCATGAAGGTGTTCGAGAGATTATCGAAAATTAAGCCTTGGAAAAATGCTAAATTCAATCTCGATAGAGTCTCTGATATACCAAAATGTCTAATAGACGATAGAACCATATTGGGTAAAATTCGTTTTTGTTTTAATGAATTTAAGCGCGATGGAGCATATCATACGTAGTCGACATTTCGAATTATTGATGATGATATCAATGTTCCCACAATCGATGCTACCATGAACGACGAAAGAGCAGCTGAGATAATCTCACATCTTGGGAGGGAAAGGTATTTTTTAGAATGAAATTCATTATCCAAGAGATAAATTTGAACCAATCTTGAAAGATAAAATAACTATCATTGTGAGTCCAGATTCCAGACCAGGAATTCTGACTGGAATTGACAAACCATACTACGAGAGATCTTATCCTGTAACAGCAGTTGTTTATGGGATATATCCGTTAAATAATACACCCGATATTACAAAACTAGCTCCTATGAAATATTCGCCGCTGACATTGTCGACGAGAATGAATTGTGTAGCAGAACGAATAATAGAACACTTCACGAATGCATCCCGGGGGAACAAATTAACTGAACGACGACGTAAAAAAAATAACCGAATGGGGACTGACAGTGAAGGAGCACGAGGCAACCATTCAAGATATGACCAAATTAGAAACGTCATTAAGATTTCCAATATCGGTAATGACAATAACCGGAGAAGTATTACACAAATCAAAATATAAATCAGAAGGAGCTCCAATCAAAATTATTGATCATAACGAACACGCGTGGACACCTGCAGTAACAATATTTAAACGAGATAGAACCGTAAGATATATCCCCGAGGAGTTCTGTAGGGAGGTTTTCTATGAAGAGAAGTTATTCGATGCTATTCACGCGTTGTGTAAAGATGATCCTGTGTCAGTGTGGCTACTTCGCAGCGCTGAAGATTTTGAATCAGGATTTGATCAATTTGTAAGACCAAATGGTGAATTATATCGCACTGAAGCGTTACACTCACGAATCAGAAAAAATCTCTAATGAATTTTCATATACGGAAAATGAAAAACTATTAACAAATAGTTTTACGATTCCATCAGTGGTAGCTCACTTCGCAAGAGAAAAAACTCATGGCGTCCAACACGAAGTGATTTTCTCGCAGATGTTAAATCAAGCTGTGTAGATTATGGCCATAGAGGATTGTGGAATACAAAATATTCCCACGAGAGTATAATTTCAATTGATATATCTGCGTGTTATCCATGGAGTTTTCTTGGATATGGAGAAGCCGCTAAGTATTTTAAACGATTTGGACATCCCACACATGAAATGACTCGTGTTCCAATTAATGGACCATTACCTGATTTTGATTTAACTGGATTTGCTCATATTGTATCATTTGAAGTCGCTACAGGGTTACATCCGTGTAGTTATGTTTGGATTGGTAGACATATGTCTGAAAAACATTGGATGCCAATTGTGCTTGTACGATATATGATTGATTGTGGTATGTTGTCATCGTTGATTGTCAGGGAAGCTATTATATATTATCGAGCTCAGACCGAAGTTTGGTTACGAAAACCTGATCTAGATGATATAATACGCGAACAACGAAAACATTTTCCTGGTTTCAGTGAACAACAAATTATGGATTGGTCCAAAGATTTATTTGAAATTAAAAATAGTCAAGCAAAGGATTTCGGACGAAGGATAATCGGTAAATTTACCCAAGGTGGAAGGTATGACAATGCAAAATATTCTTCGCGGTTGATCATAGACAGCGCTGAATATGATTTTATCATAGCAGATTTAACGAAGAAGGGAAAACTTGTAAATCGTAAAGACGCTTTCCTATCCAATGGAACTAAATTAGGTACAATTGTTACCTACTGTGATGGATATAGTTCCCAATATACACATTTATGATGATCTATGCTTAGTTATTCTGCTATTAATCTATTTTCGATGATAAATAAATTTCCTAATACCACTGTCAGAGTAGCCACTGATTCGATGTATATACACGAGAAATACAGATCAGCTGTGGCTGCATTCACAGAGCCCGAGGAAAATTGGGGATGTTGGAGATTTAAAAAGGAGACGCTATACGAGTATTGTAAATCAGCAGATGTTACGATTGAAGATGATTATTTGAAAAAAGACCAAATATCAGAATTTTCTAATGCACCGCCGATATCCGATCCAATATGTAGATATAAAACTATTTACTTAAACGGTTGTGGTGGGTCAGGAAAGACAACTCGTGCGATTGAATTATTTCGTGGTAAATCAAACATGATTGTGTTAACACCAACCCACAGACTTGCCAGAGAGATTAAACAACGAGAGGTGAATGCCTGTACTTATCATAGTTTCTTTGGATGGAAAGGTGATGAATGGACTCCCGATTGAATGGGTGAGAAATATATTCCTGAAGTCATAATTTGGGATGAGATATGCACAGTGTTATTACATGTATTACAACAATTTCTTGATTGGTTATTGCACGCGAACATAAAAGTTATCATGTGCGGCGATCATGGCCAACCACCACCATTTATCGGATTATCCCCACATGATTGGCTGAAGAAACATGTAGACTATTACGAAGAGATTAATACGGACCATAGAGCACTTGATGAACAATTACGCGAGTTCAAACAACTAATCAGATTACAACCGGATAGAATCCAATGTGAAATAACCCGTGAAATAATTTCAGAAACTCCCATGAATGATTTTTGGGAGGCGTGGAGACCAAACGATTTGATAGTAGCAAGTAGAAAAATAGTCAGAGACACACTTCAGATGAAATTATTTGAAACGCATAAAGAAAAATTTGCAACACTTTCAGTACCGCTCTTTTATAGACCTTCGGATACACGAAAGCAGAATATCGAAGTTGATATTCCAGGACAGCGTGAGAAGCAAAATTTAGTGTTAAATGATATTGTGTTGGTTGATATCAGCGTCGTCGAAGATGCATTGCGTGCTGGTAAATCCCCATGGAAGCTAGGTTACGCAGCGACGATACATTCTTCACAGGGATTAACTATCACAGATACGATTGTTTGGATTATAGATAATCGCATCGAGTGGTCAAATTTAGTTTATCTTGCAGTGTCCAGAGTATGAAGAATAAATCAACTTCGAAGGGTTGTCCTGACAGAGTCAGGAGATGATAATGACACTACAATAAGTGATATTGTCAGCGCTGACAACGTCAAGGACATAATCAGAAAAAAATATCTGGTTATAAACAGCAAGATAAAAAAAATAAACGAGAATTTGATATTGATGCTGAATTAATAATTACACTGAAACAGCAACAGAATAATCACTGCGCAAGTTGCAATTGTATAATGCGTTGGTGCTGGTCGGATACCGTGGATAGAAATAATAGCAGCATTGGTCATACCAGAGATAACGTGATGCTGACTTGTCTTGAGTGCAACAGACGCAGAGGTGCTAGTTAAGACCACGCGGTGGTAACTGAGTATCCCCGGGTATCACTTGTAGCTGTTGTCGAGTAAATCCTCGTTGAGGAGCAGTTGAATCCAATCTATAGATTGCTGATCTACCCGTAGAGCGTGTTATACTAGATATTTTATGTACGGTGACACTCCAAGTAGGATCAGTAGCTCTTTTTTTAGCACGTTCGAGCTCTCCTGGTTCATATTAATACCTGACAGTGACATTCCCGAGTATTGGTTGTTTTAAAAAATCTTTTTGTGGGGTTTTAGGTATATATTTTTTTAATAGCGTTGTTAGGTTTCATGTTGATTGTTCTAGTAATCTCATTATTCAGCGCGGTAACTACACCTGGTAATCTCTTAACCCATTCACGGGATCGTTTATCCTGGATGAATTCTTTCTCGTATTGATATCCAAATAACCGCTCAGCAAGCGTCCGATTAAATCGTTCAACAATTGCCTGATCGCGATGTAGTGCAGTATGCCCTCGTCTAATGGTGACATTATGATGTTTCATTGTTGATAGAACCACACCCTGAAATTCCTTGCCAGGATCAACTTGTATTAGATTTGGCCAGCGCAGAGGACCTCGTCGATAAATCCTTTCAAATGCAGAAGCCACTTCAGTTGACGATTTTGTCCTTAGCGGCTCTGCTTGTTTGTATCGACTCGCAATATCAACTACGGTTAACGCGTATTTGTAACCACCATCATGTGGTAGAAATAATATATCAGCCTGATGAACCTCATTAGGAACAGTCACATCAAAATGCGAGTAGTTAATTTGTTTAGGTGGTGGTAGATAAATTTGCCATATTGCCAGTTTGGATAACCAATCTGCTGCTGTGGTATATTTCACCTTCGCGGCGCTAGCGAGTTTACCAATTGTCGCTTTACCCCTCCAGTATCCTTTTGGAGAATAATAAATAGATTCCATGTTATTATTAATTACCTGCACCTAACATCAATTTACATTTCATGAATGTTTTTATTAACCACGAAACCAATTTTTCTTTGAAGGATTTATCAGTGATAGAATTCAACGCATGAATCAATTTTACATCTGCGATATGCCTATGTTGCAAATTATTACTCCGGTATACTATATCATGTACCCGACACGCCTCATCGATAGCATTTATTGGATTTTCTCCCGGGTTAGGATTATCCTGACTATCAAGTCTGATATCTAATCGTGTTCCCGGTCCACAATAACTATACCCAGAAAGGTGTTTTTCTCCTGAATACTTCGCCGTTGGCAACCCTACGAGTTTAGCTAGCTTGGCGGCGATATCACCACCGCTTTTTTTTTTACAAATCAATATTTTTTAATCCCACATATCTCGCACTTACCAGCAACCGCTTCTCGGTTATTTTTTGTGGTAACATTTTTCAGGTCAATAGTTGGTGTACGCTTCTTACATTTCACACAATATAGATCCATAATATATTTATGTTATATCTAATGGAAGTGATCGATTTCTCAGCGCTAAAGAAAAAACAGCAAATAAAACATCACACTATGTTACCAAACTCTATCAGGATGATTATCATCGGACCTTCCGGGAGTGGTAAAACTCAATTGTTGCTCACAATGATAATGCAATATATGACCTGGGACAAATTGTATTTAGTTGCCCCGAGCGTAGATGATCAGCATTGTTATCAAGTGTTAAAAGATTATAATGAAACCGTTTCAGAAGCTTACGGCGGAAACGTTATTGAGTTTATCACAGATATTGACGAAGCACCATCCGTGGAATACATGGATGTATGTGTTAACAATCTCGTTGTGTACGACGATGTGATGTAAGACAAACAAAAAAATCCCGCCATGATATTTTCCCGAGGGCGGCATAAAAACACGGACGTGATATATGTTACTCAACGTTACACACAGATCCCCAAGGTGATCAGAGATAATTGTAATCTATTGTGTATGTTTAATGGAGTTGATACACATACACTCAGAAATATCTGGCAAACTTGGTGCTCCGATATGGATTTTAACAAATTTCTACATTTCTTTAACGGCGCCAGAGCCACCCCACATGGATTTGTAACGATAAGTATACACGATCCTCGGACACGATATCGTATTGGATTGATCGTAGTTATGGTTAATTTGGTTAACCCGTTAGCAGCAGAGGGGGGGGGGGGGGTGACAACATTGGCGTCGTTTTCGAGGAAGCCTCGCGGTTGGCCCGATTAAACATTTACGAGGAATCCTTGGATTACCAAATTGACTGCCTGTAAAGAAGTCGTCAGATTCACCCTTGATTGAAAAATTGTTAACCCGCAGCAGCAGAGGGGGTGCGTGACGACGACCTGGCGTCGTTTTTTGTTTGTGCTGATTAAGCATTTACGAACAAGCCTTGGCTTGCCGAATAGACGCCTATAAAAGGTCTGTGTGAAATCACAACAACGTTGTTGTCGTGATGCAGCAACACATGGTGACAATAACATGGCGTCGTCACTTTTTTAAATTCTGTTTTGCCGAATGGAGGCTTCTATTAAGCATTTACGAGGAAGCCTTGGTTGCCGAATTGACGCCTTGTAAAAAGTCGTCGGATTCACCCACTCTGCTGCTCATGTCCTCAAAATAAACAGCAAACACCCACATGAAAAGAACATTTTCTCATTTGCATTTATGTTCTAACCAGATAGAAGTTTGTTCTAAATAATTTCTGGGATGATGATGGTCATATATGTTATTTTATAATATTCTTCTGAATATTTAACAAACACTTGAAAATAGCCCATAGCAAAGCTTTCATTTTAAACAAAGACTATTTCTTCAGCTGTCTACCATATCTGCCATGAAGCATACAGATTATGGATTTTGCTACAAATGTCAGATATTGCTTAATAAATCGTAATATTGTTTTTGTGGACTGTATAAAGTTTTTATGTCCAAATAATTTACAACTGATTTAATTTCATGTACTCAACACGTTTGAGTATCGATGTAAGACGATTTGTTGATTAAAGATAAGAAAATTATTTAACACCTCAGAAACCATGAGTTTCTTTGACATTTTCAACGTGTGTTCAACACTAATATAAAGCAAGATATATAATTTGCTAACAACAAAGAGTTTTAACAAAGCCGATATAGAAAAAACATCAAAATGCGCAAGAAAATATAGCACTAATTACTCATCTACATTTTGTAAGAAATATAAGCGTTTCTTATTAAATATTTATAGTGCATACCTCTACATGTCTACTCTGCATTTGGGATACAGGCGTCATTATAAGTTTTAGTTTGTAATAATGTGTAAAATTAAATTGCAATTTTAAAAAAAAAAACTTTACTGATAAAATTCATAAATTAACCATATCATTTAGGAATATATTTCATTGATTATGATTTATTAAATGTAAGATATGATCAGAAATAAGAGTGAAAAGTTTCATATCTGTCACGACTGTAAGTGAATAGGATATTTGAATTTAGGACGCATGTGTTAAAAAAGTAGAGAAAATGCCTTCTATGTCGATAAATTTAAAAAAATCGAATTCCCACATAATTTAAATGATACCTTTTAGTTGATAAAGCATTATAATTCTTGCATTGTGTTTCACGGTCGTGAGCAGAAAATTTACATCATTTTTGCTTCAGAATACAAACATAAGGTATGATCTCTAATTCTCTCCTGATAACAAGTTACGCTTTTTAAACACAATTAAAGTGGACGAAAGGGAAAAACAAACTTATGGTATCAATGATACAGAAACCGAAATATCACAAAAGGATTCTCAAAACATATTTTACAAAGGAGCATATTAAAGATAACTGCATTTTATCGTTGCCTTGATTTTGTCGTCTGCTATATAAGTACTATAGATAATGAAGAAAACAGAAAAAAATGAAATCTCAAAATTAGGAACAATTCATTCATGATATCTGTGGTTCAACCCAACATCGATTTCTTCATTTCTGTTTCGTAGCATGATAGTCATTACACGTGTTCCTTTGCTTGTGAAATGCTAAATTACTTAGAATTCCTTGTGTTCGTCGGTCCCTCTGTCATAAATATTCTAAATACAACTGATCTTACAGATTTGATGAACTGTTGTAAAATTTTATAAATAGTATGGCCATCTTCTTGTTATTACTTGTAATCAACATATTACAGAGCTAACTTTTGTCCATGGCAGTAGATTATATTTTACAATGATGCACATTTTGTAAACAAAAACAGGCCTACGTGAATCTGAGTTCAGGACCTTGGTTTTTCCCTTGGAACTTGTATTGTCTACCTGATTGACATATTTATAAGTTATAAATAAGTTGTTTCGTGATATTTTAGTTTAAGGTATAGTCTTAGAATGTTCTGGTCATATGTATCAGATACATAAAAATATGCAATCTTTAATTGCCACACTTATTTTTAGCTACATATCATTTTAGCCATAAGCCTATTATCCAGATTTTGCTGTACGATACGAATATTGACAAACAATTGCGCTCCATCAATTTCGTCACTCTGCTATTTTAATAGTAGCTTGTAGCTGTAACATATATTTTACATAATGACAAAAGCACCCCTACCACCACGCTGGCCAAATAAATGCATATAGCCTTAAATTGTTATTTTGAGACCAGCTAAGCACTTCACCCCATACCAATGTGGTGAATGTCATTATACTGTTGTTTTGAACCCAGTCTCATCCTTCTTTGGTTTGGCCCATACTTTGAGGAGCTTATACTGTTGTATATGGACCAATCAACCATAGGGAAAACCTCATCCCAGCATCCTTATATTCATATATTTCAACACTCGACGATGAGTGAAGCATTGCCAAAATAATAGAAATTACACTATAGTTAGTAAAGAAGAGACAAATATCTTCAAAGCTGCATGTCTGGAGTAAATCTGTACCTTGCAAAAGTGTGCAGGGACCTTTTGCACAAAAACAGTTTGTAATGGTGCTTGTTATACTTTCCATACGTTATCTCACTTAAGTTCTTGATCCAACAGTAGTGTACGTACAACAAGTCTATGTGTATAGCGTGGTGTAACCTTGTGCTACGTGTAAATCTGACAGTGATCATACCAAATACATTGACAACGATTTGATGTTGTTTATACAAGTTGGGTATCTGCACATCTTAAGTGTAACCCCTTTGGGTATCTGCACATCTTAAGTGTAACCCCTTTGCCTATAAACCTTACTGCAATTTTGGCTCGTTTTCCGCCAATCAGAATTTATAATCGCAAGGACGTTGTTAGGACACAAGACCACTTCATTGAGTGGCGATATCTCTTCCAGTGACACAGTCACTAGACAGTATTTAACTTCGTTTTTCACCCATAATAACCCTCATAGCATCTTCCATTGCCTCTGTAACTTTGTAAGGATTAACCAGATTGCAACTTGTATATGCTAGACACTGAGGCTAATACTTTCGAGTCGTAAATATGTATGAAGGTCAATTCGGCAAGCAATGAGGTGTCGAGCTAGTTATTTGACATGGTCATACAACTAGTGGCTGGCGCCTTATTTTGGGCAAATCATAAATCGTAATCATAATAATTGTCATCACATGGTTCACTGGTAAGTGATGATATTCTGTGTTTGGATCAAAGGAACATCAAGAGGGGTTTGTAAATCTACACTTGACAGATTGTTGGAAGGGGCAGTGTCTGATAATATGTGATTCAACATCCACTCTGAATTGAACAAGATGTGGCCAACATTAGAATTAGAAGCTTAAATCTATTATCTTGAGAACTAAACGTTAGTAGTCGCTTAACCTGCTTGCAGGAATTATAAGAGAAGATAACCTCTTACGACGTCATTCGAAATTGGCGGGAAACTTGTTATTCTGGGAATTACAAAAAACATCAGTACAGGTCAGTGACTATTTGCTTGATTGTTGTGAAATATTACGGCAAAGTACTTTAATTATTGCAGTATGTATCATTTAGTACGTATAATTACCATTTGTAGCGTTTGATTTATTCGTATTGTTTGATCTACATGCATATTTGTAGATATGAACAATGTTTATGTACATAATTAATATTGTAATTCGCTATTTGGTTATTTCTTAGTAACGTCGTGCATTTATTCATTTGATATTATCTTTTTGCAAATGCTGAATCGAATTATCACTTAGTATAATTGTTGCAATGTGCAACATTAGTTAATAGGGATTTGCCTATTTGTGTATACTTTGTAGGAGTATCATGTTTAAGGATATATCAGCGCATGGATATGTGTACCCTTTGTAAAAGTGCAATGTATAGAAATACGTCTGATTATGTGATATTGTTCTGTATAATAAAATTGATAATCTATATATACCGTTTACACATATAAGAGAGAATGTGTATTTCGATGTGCCCGAACGTGTGACCAAAGAAGGTAATGGCATATCTGATGATATTGTTGTTTAGTGTGAGTTAAGATAGCTTGGGGAATATGCTATGCTAATGT